>APFE030027299.1:0-101853 GCA_000404065.3 Pinus taeda
AAGAAATAGTGGAGAAATGCAAAGCTCGGTTGGTAGAAAAAGGTTATTCCCAGGTGCCAGGAATTGATTTTAGTGATATTTTTTCTCATGTTGCCAAGGTAACTTCTATTAGATTACTTTTATCTGTTGCTACTACTTTTGATTTTGAAGTAGAATAGATGGATGTGAAGACAACGTTTCTTCATAGGGATCTGGAAGAGGAAATCTACATGAAGCAACCTGAAGGCTTTGCAGTGAAGGGTAAGAAAGAACTGGTATGCTAGTTAAAGAAGTCTCTATATGGGTTAAAATAGTCACCAAGGATGTGGTATCAGAAATTTGATACATTTATACGGGGACTTGGCTTCACCAGAAGCAAAGAAGATCACTGTGTGTATTTTAAATTCATTGGTGACTGTTTTATTTATCTGGTCTTGTATGTGGATGATATGTTGCTCGTTGGAAGTGAAAAAGAAATTATCCAGTATTTGAAGGCCCAAATGTCTTCCAAATTCGACATGAAAGATCTTGGTGCTACAAACTATACTTTGGACATGGGAGTTAAAAGAGATTGGGCAAAGAGGAAGCTCTAGTTAAACTAGAGGAAGTATGTCGAGACAGTACTGCAGAGGTTTAATATGCAGGATAGTAAACCGTTGAAGGTTCCTATTGCTGTAGGTGTGAGGTTATCTACTGAACAGTGTCCCAAGAAACAAGAAGAGGAAGAGGACATGTCTCGTGTTCCATATGCAAGTAAAATTGGTAGCCTGATGTATACAATGGTCTATACTAGACCAAACATTGCACATGCAGTGGGAGGATTGAGAAGGTTTATGTGAAAACCAGGAAAGGAGCATTGGACAACAATGAAGTCGGTTTTCAGGTATTTGTGTGGCACTAGTGATTAGGGTTTGTGCTACCAAGGAAGACCAAGATTGGATAGAGTGCTGGATATTCATGGTTTTGTTGATGCAGATTTGGCTAGAGATCTGGATCAAAGAAGATATACAAGTGGGAATGTGTTTAACATATTTGGAGGTGCAGTTAGTTGGATGAGTAAGAAACAATCTGTAGTGGCACTATCAACTACATAGGCAAAATACATGACAACCACTCATGCAAGCAAGGAATCAGTTTGGTTGTAGATATTGTGTTCAAATATGGTGTTAGTAGAGGAAGCTATAAGGATAGATTGTGACAGCCAAAGTGCAATTTTCTTGGCAAAGAACCTCGCAGATCATTCAAAGACAAAGCACATTGATGTTCAGTATCACTTTATGAGGGATATGATAGAAGAGAAAAAGGTGTTGCTAGTAAAGGTGGACACTTTGAAGAATACTATAGATGCATTAACAAAATCTGTGACCTCTGAGAAGTTCTCTTGGTGTAGAAAAACAATGGGCATTGCAGGGCTGGATAAATGACTAAGCTCTCTTGTGGCCCCGTGTTGAAGGAAAACAACAAGTGGGAGAATGTCGGGTTGTGTTATATTCTTTCCATGACTAGCCCACATAGTTAACTGGGGGTTAGAGGGGACAAGATCATAGGGGGTTTGAAGGGTACTCGTAACCCCACTTTATGGGGTCCATGGCAACACCCCAAAAAATTTTGGTTTTGGACCCTATGTTAGTTTGGGTGGACCCACCTATGGTTTTGTGCATGCTTTTCGCACATGTTTTTTGGATGCAATGGTTTTTGATCCATGGTTTTGGACACGATCATTTTCGGTCCATTGTATTGGATGCTTTGGCATGTATAAATATGCATTGTAATATTGAAAGGAACATAATGAAAACTCAAACTGGTAGTCCCAGTTTTGGGATCCAGAGGAAAATCTCTGTGTATATGTGTTTTATGTGTTATGCTCTCACATTGTCTATTTTTTGTGTTTTAGAATTTGTATGCAGGTAACTTCTACGCGGGGTTAAAACCTATAGCTCAAAGATTTAATGTATTTATCTCATGGTCCTTTGAGGAAGCATCGTTCTGCCTTGCTATAACTGACTAAAGTATCTACCACAATTTTCTAATGAATCCTACTATGATTCAATTGATCCAATGATCAACAGTGCGCATGATCTTATCTTCTGATACTTCTAGTCTGCGCACTAATTCTGGAGTCCACACAATAGGTCTGTCAAGTTTACACCTTGCTTGGCTATTTTCTAGCTTTGCTATCCACTCATATAACTCAGTGGGGAAGGATGTGAAGAAAATTTTCTAGATCTCTAGATATAAGTAGCAGCCTAACCACTCTTCCTTTGATAGTCACAGATTCCTGATTTCCTGTGCTGCGAATTCGTGAATCTTCTTGTCCAACCAATCTTGAATTCCTTTCTTTGTCAGATTCCAGTGATACGACATCAAACATGTCTATGTAGATCCTGGTCCTAGCAACTGAACCATTTGTTGGCTTGTTGGGGCCTAACCGAGGTTTAGAGTCAATTAGCCAAACAAATCCCTGTACTACTGGCCCTTTCGACAATAGTTTGCAGAGTGAGGACTGAGGTCTCACCCAAAGTAGTAGGGCAGGGTGCTAGAACTAGGTTTACGCACCATTGATATTTCTAAGAGGTTCAACTCATCCCAATTTTTGTCCCTACATGCAGGTCACTTCGCGCACTTCCCTATTCCTGATGCCCTGATACACTGCCTTCGTGCAGCCCTAACCAGGGGTTGTGGAGATTTTGCGCTGCTAGAGCCTTGCTTGGCACTATTACCTGAAATCTTTCTTATATTCCTATATGAGTTAATTACCTTCACCTACTTGGATGTCTTATGTTATAATTAGTTATACAAAACATTCATATAAGTTCGCGCAGTAAATAAACAGTATACTTGAAAATTATACCCAATCATATATTAAAACAGGAAAATATGCACAGAAATATGGTAAAACTTCTCTTTATCGATTCTTCCAATGGTTACCGACTCCACCTACCCTGCACACTCAACTGTAGGGGTCCGCACACTCAGCTGTAGACCATTAGGCCTCTGCGCACTCAACTAAAGAGCCTTTCCCTACTCTACAACCTAAAGACACACTTTACACCTTTACTCAATCGCTTAGACTTCTCATGCTCCTATCACCATTATCCCTTCTTCTACACTTAGAGCCCTGCTCTATTTATACAATCCCATGGTCCGTGGACCATGGGTAGGCCTAATTAAGCTGACATTACATTACAAAACAAGGGCGGACAACCTTGTGACTCTATCGTAATTCCACGCCCATAATTCGCAGAGCTTTTACAAAACGATTTGGTCAAACTTGGGCTTCAAGCCCCAAAACATGTCTTGGGGGGATTCCATGCCCAACATATATATTTATGTAATCCTCATATTCAATAGGAATTGGGAAGAGAACTTGCAACACATTTGGTAGGTCCTTCAAACCCTACGACAACATAAACTCTATGCCAACTTGGAGAAATACACCTTTCACATGAGTTAGGTCCAATATCTGGGTTACATCATTGATAGGAAATGTGTTCGGTGAATCAGGTTAAGGTCCAAATCATTCAGAATTGGTCAGCCCCGACCACTCTAACAGAGTTTCATAGCTTCTTGGGCCTTGCCAATTTTTATCGGAGATTCATGTTGGGATTCTCTCATATCACCTAGTTTTCGAGTCAAGTTATGAAGGGTAGAGTGAAAGCAAATATTTTCTGGTATGAGTCCTAACAGAAGGTGTTTGTTGAGCTAATGCACCGATTTTGCTCTGCACCAGTACTAACATTGCCAAGCCTGCAACAACCATTTGAAATTGAGAAAAGTGCCTTATGTTATTGGTGCAGTCATCACCTAGTAAGGGCATCCAATGGCCTATCAAAGTGAGGCGCTTTTTGATACAATTCATAAATATCCCACCTATGAGAAAGATATGTATTTCATTCTGGAGTATTTCCAACAATAAAAACATTACATTATGGGGAAGGACATAGTTATCCACATAGATCACTAGACTCTTCAGTTTATATAGACATAAGGGAAGTTGCAGAATGATTTCCATTAGAAGTGGTGCACACATTTGCAATGATTCCATTTGAACATTCAATACAAGAATGGTAGCACCAATGAAGTTTTATATTACCTTTGTCGAGTCTCGGTTACGACAATGACCACTGTTCTCAACTCTTGTAGCCACGAGACATTTGGATACAAAAATGATCTAGATTTTTCCACTGCATACTAGATGCTAGTGGATGGCAACAAAGTTCTAGAATTCCACCCCCAACATGCATTACTATGCTACATAGGCCACCTTTGTGTTCCTTCAAGAAAGTATGCCAAGCCAATTTGGGAGGCGCACTACATTCGGTTTGTAGGATTTAGTAGTGTGGAGAAAATTGTAGTAGTACTACAAAAGTATTTTTATTGACCAAAAATTTGATATGATGTTGGAAACTATATTATATCCTGGACTTCCTATGCCATCACCAATCCAATGATCAAGAACGAAGGTCAATACACTCCTCTACCTACTCCCATAGAGCCTTGAGAATCCATCTACATGGACTATTTATCTAGCCTCCTTTCCATCAAGAATGGTAATGACTGTGTATTTGTGGTTATGGTATTTTTTTCTAAGATGGCTATATTGGTAGCCTACAAGAAGAGTATCACAGGACACGACATTACCAAACTCTTCCTTGAGTGAGTGTGGGTACATTTTGGGATGCCACAGACCATTATATCATATTGGGATAGCACATTCTGTTCAAACCTATGGTCATTATTGGACACCAAGCTCACCAAATCGACTGCATTACATCCCCAAACTGATGACCACAGAGAGGTCATCAAAAGGATGATTGTTCACATATTACACATGTAAAACTATAATCATCCATGAACATGCGATGAGAGCCTTCCCTATGTGCAACATAGTTATAAAAAATCTCTTGATAGCTTGACTGGCCACAACCCCTTTCAAGTGGGATTGGGATTTCAACCATTATGTCTAGTTGATGTTTCCATGCCTCATGTGACTAGATAGGTAGAATTCAAAAGAAGATCATATGCCAAATTTACAACCACGAGAAATTGTTGTACCAACTAAACCTAATCGGGTCCAAAACATTTTGGCACTTCATCTCCAAGGGTTAGTTTTTTGGATGTTTATGGTTTCACCTTTCTTCTCAATAATAAAAAATCCTTTAATCCTGATAGGAGAATAGTTTGAAGGGATGTAGTTGTCATATATCTTCTGAAAGATAAGCTACCACTCTCTGAGCTAGTTTATTTCCATTTTTCATGTAAATATTTTATGAGTATTTGTTATTAATGAATTGAAGGTCAACTTTCACTATAGCTCGGTGTTTCCTATTTAAATTTGTACTTCATTTTGTTCCTGCATAAATCTAGATCATTGTTTCAAGCAAATTGACATGCTACTTGTAGTTATTCCTTCATCCATGGGATTGTCTATATATATATATATATATATATATATCACAAACCAAGTAACATATCTATTTTCAAGTTTAGAACACATGTCCACATTTGTTCGTAACTATCCTCCTATACTTGCAATGTCAATTCTTTTATCTATGATATATTCTAATAGCATAACTAATGTCAACCTTTCTACTCACACTTGAAGTCTAGATAATTTTGTTAAAAAGAATATGAGAAATTTGGCTTTCTTACTATGTCCAATAGTCATGGCACCTATAGGAAATCTAAATTCAGTGCAAATAATGTCATTATGCTAAAACAATATTCATTATCTCTTGTAATTAATATGCATGCAATTCCAACCCCTAGTGTTATAACTAGTTCCTGTCATATAATTCGAAACTTGCCACATGGGAAAAAATTGTTACGTATATAGATAAAAAATAACACAGAAACGTTAGAAAATATATAACAATGACTAGATAACAAGCCAGTTCAAGGGGGAAACATCCTTTTACATAACATAAATGAATCACACTTGGATGATCTTGATGAAAATACATCCTTTGTATATATAGGAGTCTAAAGCATGAAAATATAAATAGCCAAATGCCACCTTCCACTGGCACTAATCTATATGGTAATAACCATCCCAAGTGGTGAGCGCTCTAACTTAGTGCAACCACACATGCCCTTTTTTTTCAGTGTCTTAACTACTCCAATGAAGGAAAAAATTCCTCCCTCTTCTACGAGGTCTTCGCTTTCCCAAATTGGTCTAGTGTTGATCCATAAATTATCGTGGATAGTACACTGGAAAATTCATCACAACAAATCTAATAATACTATGTTATGAAACCATCTCACAAATAGATAGATCAATGACTTAAAAATATCCTCTTTGAAAGGGAAACCTCCTTTACATTACATAAATTAACAATTCTTGAATGATACAAATGAAAATAGATCCTTTCTATATATAGGAGTCTAAGGGGTCACAATATAATCAGAGCCTACATAATAATAACAATGTAAGGGCACAACACCACTAATAGTTGGCTTCTATGGAGCACAATAATAACAATATGGGGACTACATGGGAACAATAATAACAATAAGAAGGATACACTAACAACAAAAATAAGGGGATATACTAATATTATAGGGACCTAACATGTCCATGTCCTTCAAAAAAGGGTCTTCCTCAACACTTGAGTAGTTTTGGATGCTTCTGTATAAAATTCTCATCCTCTCATGTGGAATCTTCAGTGGGTAAGTTCTCTCACTTGATGAGATACTCTAAAATTGATCGATTTAATCGCTATTGGGTTCTTTCTTTCGTGACTAATTCAAGTTCCAATATGACTTTTCTTTCCTCCTCAAGTTCTGGAAATATTGTTTGAATTAGGATCTTGTCACCTATAACCTTCTTTAATCATGAAACATAGAAAATTAGGTGCAATCGGGAAGATGCAGGAAGCTCAAATTTGTATGCCATAATAGTAATATTTTGAAACACCTTTAATTTATTATCCTTCTTATCTTTCTTGAGGGACATTTATTTATATGACTGCAGATGTAACAATACCCAATCACCTACATCAAAACTTATGTCACTGCGATGTTGATCAGCCTGTCACCTACCTCCTTTACATTACGTAAATGATGATTCAAATGAAAAAATTCCCCTCTATCTATATAATTCTAATGGGTCACAATATAATTATATCCTACATAAAAATAATAATGTAAGGGCATAACAATAACAATAGTGGGATTCTATGGGCCACAATAATAACAATGTGGGGGCTACATGGGCGCAACAATAGAAATAAGGGGGCTTCACTCACAATAAAAATAAGGGATACACTAGTATTAGAGGGAACCAACATGCCCCTCTCCTTCAAAAACATAGTGTCCTCAATGCTTGAGTAGTTATGGATGCTTCTGTATAAAATTATCATCCTCCCATGTGGAATCTTCAAAGGGTAAGTTCTTCCACTTTATGAGATACTCTGAAATTGATCGATTTTGTAGCTATCAACTTCTTATTTCTATGACTGCTTCAAGTTCCAATATGATTTTTCCTTCCTCGTCAAGTTTTGGAAATATTGTTTGAACCAAGATCTTGTCACCTATAACCTTCTTTAAGCATGAAACGTGGAAAACTAGGTGCACTCAAGAAGATGCAGAAAGATCCAATTTGTATGCCATAATACCAATATTTTGCCAAGCCTTGTATGTAAAATAGTACTTTCGTGATAATTTATTATCCTTCTTAGCTTGCTTGAGGGACATTTGTTTGTATGGTTGTAGCTGTAAAAATATTGAGTCGCCTAAATAAAAAATTCTTTTACTGCGATGTTGATGTGCCTGTTGCTTCATTTGATTTTGTGCCAAAGTGAGGTTATTATTTAAGAGTTGGAGAAATTGTGGTTGATGGTTGATGTGATATTCCATTTCTTGAACCTTATACTTTCTCCTAGAGATGATGTGATGTATGGTGGACGATATCCATAAATGTCCATAAATGGGTTCATTTTTACTGCAATATGGAAGGGAGTGTTATACAACCATTCAGCCACAGGTAACCACTTGACCCATTGTGTTTTTTAATCAAATACAAAGCAACGAAGATATCCTTCAAAACATGTGTTCACTATATTAGTTTTCCCATCAGATTGAGGATGATAAGATGAGCTATGATCTAGCTAAGTACCTAGGCAAGAAAATAATTTCGTTCAAAAATTTCCATTGAAAATGGAAATCTTTGGGTTTCCATGTAGCTCTTGAATTGTTTCCATAAATTCAATAGCAACTGTACTAGATCTAAATGGATGAGATAATGCAAAAAAGTGTGCATACTTCATAAGTCTATCAACTACTACCATGATGACAATATTTCCTTTGGATTTTGGTAAACCTAGGATAAAATCCATTAAGACATGCTCCCAAAGTTGACTTGAAATGGTAATGTTGTAACATACCCAGGGTCTTAATTGTCTCAACTTTATTTTGTTGGAAAATGAAACATTCTGCTGCAAACATTTGAATATCAAACATAAGGCCATCCCAAAAAAATTCCTTCTTGACCCTGTGGTAATTTTTTAAAAATCTTGGTTCCCTTCCCAAGGGAGAGGTGTGCAATTTCAAAATAATCTTCTACTTGAGTTGGTAATTCTTACAAAGATATAAGTGATCACTGTACCATAATGAATCATTTTTCTAGTGATATGCATCAGATGTAATTGGATCTTGCTACAACTTTTGTATGAATTTCAACACTTCTTCATCACTCTTCCATCCATCCCTTGCTTCAGTTACCAATCTGGTTAGATAATAGAAATGGCACAAAGCAATTCTTCCATATCCTCATCCTTTCTTTAGAGTGCATCTGCAACAACTATTTTCTTCCCTTTTTTTTATAGATTATTTTTAATTTATAACCCAACATCTTTGTAACCCATTTTGTCTACTCTTCTGAAGATAATCTTTGTTCCAAAAAGTATTTAAGACTATCATGATCTGTTTTTACCTTGAAGTCTCTTCCCATTAGGTAAGGTCTCCATTTATTTAGTGCATGTAGTATTTCCAACATTTCCTTCTCATAAATAGGTTTTTGTAAATTCTTTCCTTTGATTAGACAACTTTCAAAAGAAATGTGTATTCCTTCTTGCCTTAAAACATCATGAATTCCATTTCTAAGGCATCAAATTCCACGATAATAGTTTTTGTGATTTCTAGCTTAGCTAAGACCGATTCTTGGCATGTTGCCTCTTTAAGATGTTCAAAGGCCTTAGTTGCTTCTCGAGTCCAAGAAAATGCATATTTCTAAAGTAATGTTGTTAGAGGTACTTCTATTCTCCCATAATTCTTAACAAACTTGCAATAATACCTTGTGAACCTAAGAAATCCTCAAAGATGCTTTATGGTTGTGGGAATTTTTCATACTTTAATGAATTTAATTTTGTTAGAGTCTACCTTAACACCCTCATGCAATACAATATGAACTAGATATTCCACCACTTGTACTCCGAAGAATTATTTGGAGGTTTTTGCATATAATTGTTTCTCCTCAATAGCTTGAACACTCTTTCAACATGTTGAATATGATCCTTCCAAGAATTGCTATATATTAGTATATCATCAAAAATACTATCAAAAATATTATAAGGGTTTGAAAAAGGAATTCATAAAATCATGAAATGTGGAAGGTGCATTAGTAAGGCCAAAAGTCATGAAAAAAAATCATAATGACCCTCATGAGTTCTATTTTTTTTTTCAGAATGTCTTTAGTCTTCATTCTAAGTTGATGATATCCTGAATGAAGATCCAACTTCGTGAAGTAATTTGCTTAATGTAATTCATCTAAAAGTTCATCAATGATAGGAATGGGTGATTTATCTTTAATAGTGATCTTGTTGAGCTCACTATAATCCATACACATGCACCACAATCCATCCTTCTTGTGCACCAATACTACTGGAGCAGAGAAAAAACTTTTACAAGGTTCAATTATACTGGTCTCTAGAATTTCTCCAACCATACATTTAGTTTCACTCTTTTGGGCATATGGATATCTCTAAGGCCTAATGTTTGGAGGAAGACATCCTAGAATCAAATGAAAATCATGATCATGATCACAAATAGGTGGAGGCCTTTGGGAGTCTCAAATACCTTGGAATGATTTTCCAAGGCTTTTTGGAGATATGGAGAAATAGATGATTTTGATGTTTGAACCTCTAGTGAGCATAATTGTCAAATTACACCCCATTGTTCTTTATTTAGAAGATTTTTCATGCCATTAGAGATGATTATCTTTCTTGGTTTCCCTACGATACCTATTAATTTAACTTCCTTTCCTTCCCCATAAAAATTCAAGAACTATTCTTGAAAATTAAAAGCTATTGTACCCAAAGATTGTAACCATTGGACTCCTAGTACAATATCAGCACCACCCATTAGAATGGAAAGCATTTTACTATTCAATACATATTCTCCCATCGTTAACTTGATATTATGGCACTTACCAGAACAATTGATAGTTCCTCCATTTTCAAACACCACTTGAAACTCTGGTGCTAGATATAGGAAGCAATTCAATTCCTTGGTATCTTACAATGAATAAAGTTATGGGTACTACCAGAATCAATCAACACTATTACTTTTTTCTTCTTGATCTGTCCTTATATCTTGAGAGTTTAAGGAGTGGTAATTCATGCCAATGCACTAAAATATATGTTTAGATTCAATTATTCTTTCTCTCGAGTTGGTTCTTGGTGTATATCTTCTTCTTTTGACACTTCTTGTTCCTTTTCTTCCTCCTGTTCAAAATTTATGTAGAATAATTTCTTCTCACCACACTTATGAACTTTATTGTAATTTCTATCAAAATTGTAACAAAAGCCTTTTTCTACTTTCTATTCCAATTGTTTCATTGTCAGCCTTGTAGGTTGTGGAAGGCTAGGATAAATACTCACATATTTGTAGTTGTGAGTGGTAGACTTCCTTGTTTCCATGGTTTTGCTTTCCATTTTTCTCGCCACCCTAAAAGCCTTGTTCAATGAATCAAGGTCCCAAAGGCAAACATCATGTTTGATGTTATCCTTTCAATTCCCTATGAAGACATAAATCCTATGCTCCTTTGGAATATCATTTACACTTATATTCAATTTCTGGAAGTCCTTAATGTGCTCTTCTATTAAACCCTTTTGTTGGAGATTTATCAATTGGCTAAAGAAGGTGTTTCTCTTTGTATCCTGATAATGTCTTATCACTTACTCTATAAAAATTGACCAAGTGATAAGTGGATACGAGAAAAAATCCATCGATAACATACAATTTTCTTTTTTTTTTTTAATATAAAGATGCAATGTGTATGTTTTGTGTGTTCGACACATCATGTAGATCAAAGAATTGCTCCATCTATAGTATCCATGTCACCATATCCTTGTCATCAAAACTCCTCATATCTATCATTGGAATGTGTTGTTTCTTAAATCCCTCATTGTTGTCTCTAAACTCATAATTCATATTCCTTTTGTCTTCATCATGATTTTCATGGATTACCTTGTCACCACCAGGAAGCCTTTCTTGCAACAACTTTGTCAAACCATCCTTCAAAATATCCATATCTTCTTTCAAACTACCCATCTAGGCTTCCATGCCATCCTTCAAACCTTCCATGTCTACTTTTGAACCATTCATGTCACCTTTTATTTCTTATTTTAAACCATCCATTTCCCATTTTAGTTCATCTTTGGTTGCTCTTTGTGAGAGCAAAATTTGTTCCACTTGGTCCCATAATTTTGATATATCATGTTGCAATTATTCCTCTTCATGTGTCATAGTAGATATTTATAGAATTATTTTTCTTAGGAGGAATTTTAGAACCCAACACTGATATATGATTCAACATGCCCTTGGAATCTCTTTAAACTATTTTTTAAAACAAAATTTATGCAATTTTGAAAGAAAATACAAACCTTTTTCTTGTGTTTAGGAACTCGATCTTGAAATGGTTGTAACTATGTAATTTTGGATCTCCAAGTTATGAAATCTCTTCCTCTGGTATCCCTCTGAGTCTTCTTTCCAACCCGTCAAGTCTAATCGAGATTGGATTCTTCAAGGAATAGTTATGCGAAATTTCCCATGATGACCTCATTATCGACTCATTTAATAGAGAAAATTTGTATGGGATGACATGTGTCATAGTTTAAACCTTCGGCTCTCATAATTGATACACAAAAAACTAATGCTAGTTCAAATTTAGGTGATTTTTACAGAATTCAAATTTGATTCTTGAAACAAAAGTTATGATGGTTTTCCCTAGGTCCCTTGTTCAGACTAAATTCTAGAGATTGCAAAACTGCTAACTTCCTAAGATCATATCTCCAAAAATTTATCTAACCAATCTCTTAAATTAAGACACAAACTTCACCAAGATTGCATCTCGGCGTGGTTTCAGTTTTAGCTTCTCAAGCCTCATAGCAAAAGTGTTATAGATAAAATTCTAACATGGCCATTTTGAGGTAGAGAAACCCTATAATCCAATGCTCTGATACCAAATGTTATGCAACTAACTCACAACTAGGTAGATCAATGACTTAAAAAATATCCTATTCAAGGGGGAAACCTCCCTTAAATTAAATAAATGAACAGTTCTTGGATGATACAAATGAAAATACCTCATTTCTATATATAGGAGTCTAAGGGGTCACAATATAATCAGAGCCTACATAAAAATAATAATGTAAGGGCACAACAATAACAATAAAGGTGATACACTAACAATAACAATAAGGGGCTATACTAGTATTATAGGGACCTAACATACTATATTAAAAATATGAAATTAGACACTAATATAACATTATTAAATCTCTCAATCTATAGATCTACTATTAATAGTCGATGCATGTGAATGAATATCATGCAAAAAATAGAGAATGGAAAAACAAAATCTGGCACAAACATTTGCCAGAATATTTTCTCCAAGAAACCTTTTTGTGAGACAAAATTAGCGAAAAGGCAAGGTCACTCCACTCTTTTTCTCTGTCTGGGAATATGGCTGCAAGTATAAATAAATATGGCCTTTGGCCTATGGGATGTTACAATGCAAAATTTCATATCTATGTGATCTAACTTCGATCCCTCTTAGTTATTTTTTCTTGGCTATGGAACAAATGTAGTCAAAATAATGGAACCCTTTTTCCTCTTAGTGGCCTAGTTATAACACAACCCGATAAACTACTAGTGGTTAGATTTGACTTCCTCAAATCTTAACCAAAGTTACAATATAGACTCCTCTAGAGTCTTATGCATAATAATAATGTGGATTGCCCCTTTTCCATGAATAATGTTTGGCGTGGAGCCTAATTATATTCCTGATTATTCAATGGTTTTTTGTTTCAGTTGTGTTGGATCCTTGTTCCTAATGTGGTGTCAATGATTCCCATAAGATCACCTTCACGGGGGTCCCAATGGGGGCAATGACTATTTTTATCAACCCCTTGTGCTGGTGAGGGTTTAGGGGCAGTGCCCCCTAAGCTAAAAATAGATGAAAATTTTCCTTCTAAAATATTGTAATTTCATAATAAATATGGGGCTTTCATTAGGCGGATGATTTGATGGTAGAATTTATGTTAATTTAGGGTTTGTTTTCCCTAGAAGGCAACCCCTTGGTTTATATGAGGGAATTCTATTATGACTTTGTATTATTATTTTGATCAAGAAAGAAAGAGGAGATTGCGTGAGAGAGAAGAGTAAATTACAATGGATCTACTATAGGTTGTATCTCTTCATTTTCTTGGATAATATAAAAGGAAAGACTCATTGGTTCTTTGTGGATGTAGCCAAAATTGGGTGAACCATATATATCTATGTCTCTATTGTTTTATGTGATTTTATGTTTGTGTTTCCAAAATACTGTATGTGTTTCATTGTTCCATTAATTACTTTTCTAACCACTGGTATCAGAGCCAAAGGTCTATTTGACATATAAACTCACAGTAGAGAATGGTTCCTGGTTTGATTGGGAGCAATGGTGGAATATGGAAGGTTTAGGGTCGATAAATTTAATGATGAAAACTACCAAGGACGGAAGTTGCAGATGGAAGATTATCTGTATCAGAAATATTTATACCTAGCATTGAGAAGAAAATCAAAGAAGTTGACAAGTATGATAGACAAATAACGGGATCTTCTCAAAAGAAAGGCACTAGTAACAATACAAATATGTATGGTAGCATTGGTGGCATTCAAAATTTCAAAGGAAATGACAAAAAAATCTTTAATAATGGCATTTTCCAAACCATATGAAAGACCCTCAACCTCAGATCAGGTATTTCTTATGAAGCATCTATTTAAAATGGAGCTTTCAAAATGGGGATCTGTTGCTCATCATTTAAATGAATTTGACATGATTACCAGTTAGTGAAGTTCTGCAGGGGTAAATTTTGATGATGAAGTTAGGGCTATGTTATTTATGTTGTTATGCAAGCAACTCACAAAAATAGAAGAAACAATAAATAAATAGCCTAAAAATTAGCCTCTTCGAGGGGGAAACATACTTTACACTACATAAATGAACAATTATTGGATGATACAAATGACAAGGCCTCCTTTCTATATATAGGAGTCTAAGGGGTCACAATATAATCAAAGCCTACATAACAATCATAATGTAAGGGAACAATAATAATAATAGTGGGATTCTATGGGGCACAATAATAAAAATATGGGGACTACATGGGAATAACAATAACAATAAGGGGGCTACACTAAAAATAAAAATAAGGGGCTACACTAGTAGTATAGGGACCAAACATGCCCCTCTCCTTCAAAAGGGTGTTGTCCTCAATGTTTGAGTAGTTCTCGATTCTTTTGTATAACATTATCATCCTCCCATGTGGAATCTTCAGTGAGTTAGTTCTTCCAATTAGTGAGATACTCTGAAATTGATCAATTTCCTAGTTTTCAGGTTCTTGTTTCCGAGACTTCTTTAGGTTCCAATATGATTTTTCCTTCCTCGTCAATTTCTAGAAATATTGTTTGAACTGGACCTATAACCTTATTTAAGCATGAAATATGGAAGACTGGGTGCACTTGGGATGATGCAGGAAGCACAAATTTGTATTCCATAATACCAATCTTCTGCAGCACCTTGTAAGGACCATAGTACTTTGGTGATAATTTATTATCCTTCTTAGCTTGCTTTAGTGAGATTTGTCTATATGGTTATAGTCATAAAAATACCTAGTTGCTGACATCAAAACATATTTCACTATGATGTTGATCTTCTTGTTGTTTCATTCAATTTTTCATCATAGTGGGGTTACCATTTAAGAGCTAGAGAACATTTTGTTGATGCTTGATGTGATCGTCCACTACCCGAACCTTAGAATTTTCTCTTAAATATTATGTGATGGATAGTCAATGATATTGATAAAGTGCCATAAATGGGGTCATTTTTGTTGTAGTATGGAAGGAAGTGTTATACCACATTTCATCTAGAGGTAACCACATCACTAATTGTGTTTGTTTATCATATACAAGGCAATGAAGATATCCTTCCAAACATTTGGTCAATATCTCAATTTGCCCATCAGATTGAGGATGATAAGATGAACTATGAGCTAACTGAGTACCCAGATAAGAAAATAATTCCAGTAAAAATGGGATCTCTCTTACTTACAATAATCTTTTGGTTTCCATGTAACTTTTGAATCATTTCCATAAATGCAGTAGAAACTATACTGGATTTAAGTGGATGAGATAATGAACAAAAAACTGCATACTTGGTAAGTCTATCAACTACCACCATGATGATACTCTTTCCTTTGGAATTGGATAAAAATATGATAAAATCCATTGAAACGTCCTCCCAACATTCACTTGGAATGGCTAAAGGATATAAAAGACTTGGGGTCTTAATTGTCTCAACTTTAATTTGTTCTAAAACCAAACTTTCTGCCACAAAATTTTGAGTATAAGATTTAAGGCCCTCCTAAAAATATACGTTCTTGACCTTGTGGTAAGTTTTTAAAAATCTTGAGTGCCCTCCTAACGGAGAGGTATGTAATTCTAAAAGAATATTTTGTTTGAGTTGGGAATTCTTACAAAGATATAAACGAACTTTGTACCATAATCAATCCTTTTTCTTGCTAAATTTAACAAAAGTGACAGGATCTTGCAGCGACTTTTGAATGAGCATCCACATTTCTTCATTGTTATTCCATTAATTCCTTCCTTTGGTAATCCAATATGGTTGGATAATATAAATGGCAAAAATAAATGCTTCTACATTCTCATACTTTCTTGAGAGTGCATCTGTAATAATACTTGCCTTCCCTTTTTTGTAGATTATTTCAAATTCATAACCCAACATATTTGTGACCCATTTTTGTTTCTCTTCTAAATATAATCTTTGTTCAAAACAGTATTTCGGAATGTCATGATCTATTTTTACCCTGAAGTATATTCCCATTGGGTAAGGTCACCATTTATTTAGTGCATGTAATATTGCCAACATCTACTTCTCATAAATATGTTTGTGTAAATACTTTCCTTTGATTGGACGACATTCAAAAGTAATGGGTCTTCATTCTTTCGTTAGAACAACACCAAATCTAATTCTTAGGGCATCATATTCCACAATAAATGTTTTGTGAAGTGTGGTGTAGCAAATACTGGTGCTTGTTACATTTCCTCTTTAAGATTTTCAAAGGCCTTAGTTGCTTATAGAGTCCAAGACAATGCATCTTTCTTCTATCATGTTGTTAAAGGTGCTTATATTCTCCCATAATTCTTAACAAACTTACAATAATACCATGTCAACTCGAGAAATACTTTAAGATGCTTGATGGTTGTGGGGATTTTCCATTCCTTAATGTCTTTAATTTTGTCATGGTGTACCATAACACCCTCATGAGATACAATATGACCCAGATATTCCACTTCCTGTACCCAGAGAAACATTTGGAGGTTTTTGCAAATAATTTTTTGTCCCCCAATAGTTTGAGTGCCCTGTCAACATGTTGAACATGATCCTTCCAAGACTTCTTGCACATTTGTATATCATAAAAAAATACTAACAAAACTTTTCTAAGGAAGGATTTGAAAATGGAATTCATCAACCTTGAAATGTAGAAGGTGCATTGGTAAGGCCAAAAGGCATGACCAAAAATTCGTAATGACCCTCACGAATTCTAATTTTTTTTTTTGGAATGTCTTCTATCTTCATTCTAATTTGATGATATCTTGAATGAATATCCAACCTTGTGAAGTAAATTGATCCACATAATTCATCCAAAAATTCATCAATGACAGGAATGGGAAATTTATATCTAATAGTGAGCTTGTTGATCTCCCTATAATCTGGACACATGCACCATGATATATCCTTATTACACACCAATACTACTAGAGTAGACAAATAACTTTGACTAGGTTGAGTTATACCAGCCTCTAGCATTTTTACAACCATACATTCAATTTGACATTTTTGCGCATCGGAATGTATGTAGGCCTAATTCTTGGAGGAGCACTTCCTTTAATCAAATGAATAGAATTATCATGATGATGAATAGGTGGGAGTCCTTTGGGGTTTTCAAATACCATGGAATGATTTTCCAAGGCTTTTTGGAGATCTGGAGAAATAGATGATTTCAATGTTTGAAACTTTGGTGAGCATAATTGTGTAACTACGACCCATTGTTCTTTCTTTAGAATCTTTATCTTTCCATTAGAATTGATTATATATCCTGATTTCCCTATGATACCCCTTATTTCAACTACCTTTCCTTCCCAAAAAAATTGAAGATAATTTCTTTAAAATTAAAATTTATCATACCCAAATATTGTAACCATTGGGATCCTAGTACAACATTAGCACCACCCATTGGAATGGAAATAATTGGAATATTCAATACATATTCCCCCATGGTTGGCTTGATGTTATGGCACTTTCTAGCAAAATTTATAGTTTCTCCATTTACAGTCATCACTTGACACTTTGGTGCTGGATATAGGAAGAAATTCAATTCCTTGGCTACCTTAAAATGAATAAAATTATGGGTATTGTCTGAATTAATAAGAACTATTAACTTTTTCTTATTGATATGTCCTTCTAATTGAGAGTTTGAGGAGTGGTAATTCCTACCAATGCATTACAAGATATGGTCGAGTTCATTTCTTCTTTCTCTAGGGTTGGTTCCTCGTGTATATCCTCTTCTTTTGATGTTTATTGTTCCTTTTCTTCCTCCTCTTCACAATCTATGTAAAATAATTTCTTCTTAGCACACTTATGACCTTTAGTGTATTTTCTATCACAACTGTAACAAATCCATTTTTCTCTTTTTTTTCCAATTTTTGTGGTGTCAACCTTGTAGATTGAGGAAGGTTAGGAGCACCAACACTTCCATCTCTATAGTTGTGAGTGGTAGACTTCCTTGTTTCCATAATTTTTCTTTGGACTTTTATTGCCACCCTGAATTTCTTCTCCAATTAATCAAGTTTACAAAGGAGAAACTCATGTTTGATTTCATCCTTTAAATTCCCTTTGAAGGAATCAATCCTATTTTCCTCTGGAATATCATTTACCCTTATATTCAATTTTTTGAAGTCCTCAATGTGCTCCATCATTGAACCCTTTTGTTTTAGATTTATCATTTGGCTAAAGAAGGTGTTGCTCTTTGTATCTTCATAATGTGCTATCATTTCCTTCGTAAAACATTACCAACTGATAAGTGGTTTACAAGAACAAAGCCATTGATACCATACAAATTGTTTCGGTTCTAAATATAAAGTTACAATGCATACCTTTTGTGTGTGTTGCACACTATGGAGATTAAAATATTGCTCCATCTGTCGTATCCATGTTACCAGATCCTTGTCATAAAACTTCCTCATATCGATATTTGGAATATGGTGGGATTCAGTCCAATGTTAGAGTTCGTGAAATCATGATTAACATCTATTTTCTTCTCATCATGAGTTTCATCTAATATATTTTAGCCATTAGGAAGCCTTTCTTGTAGCAACTTTGTCAAACCTTCTTTCAAACCTTCCATGTATGCTTTTAAACCATCCTTCAAACCTTCCATGTATACTTTTAATCCATACTTCAAACCTTCCATGTATGATTTTAAACCATTCTTGAAACCATCCATCTTAGGTTCCATTTCATTTTTGGTTACTCTTTCCGAGAGCGAAATTTTTTGTACTTGGTCTCGTAATTTTGATATATCATGTTGAATTTGTTCCTCTTGTTCATGCATCATAGTAGAGCTTTCTGGTTTCTTACCAGGTGTTTCTGTTTTCTTACTTCTAGTCATTTTGAATTCAAACAATGATATTTATGCTTCACTACACCCCTCGAATCACTTGAAACTGGTTTTTCAAACAAAACTTATGAAAATTTTAAAAAAATAAACAACGTTTTTCTTTCGCTGTAGGAGCTCGATATTGAATCTGCTGCATATATATATAAATTTGGATCTCTAAGGGTTGAAATTAGGTCATGTGATCTCCCTCTAAATCTTCTTTCCAATTCCACAAGTCAGACCAAATTTGGATTCTTCAAGATAGATTTATGTCCAATCACCCATGATGACATGATTATGGACTAGTTCAGTAGAGCGAACTTGTACAGAGTGCGAGATGTCACTGTTTCAACCTTTGACCCTAAACATAATATACAAGATACTACATTCCATGCAATTTTGACTAATTTTTACGAAATTGAAATCCAATACTCATAAAGGAATATATGATGATTTTACCAAGGTCACCTATCTCAAACGAAATTATGGAGCATGCAAAAACCTTAACTTTGTTGGACAATATCTCTGAAAATATAGCGAATAAAGATCTAAAATTTTTACATAATGTTCATCTTGAGAATTTTAGATCCTCATAGTACTAATTTTAGCTTCTCAAACTTCATAGAAAAAACATTACAGCGAAAATTCCACGATGACCTCTTTGCGGAAGTGAACCCTAGAATCCAAAGCTCTGATACCAAACATTATGCAACCAGCTCACAAAATAGAAGAAAATATAGATAAACGACTTAAAAATTAGCCTCTTCGAGGGGGAATACTCCTTTAAATTAAATAAATGAACAATTCTTAGTTGATAAAAATGAAAAAACTTTCTTTCTCTATATAGGAGTCTAAGGGGTCGCAATATAATCAGAGCCTACATAACAATATTAATGTAAGGCCACAACAATAACAATAACGGGCTTCTATGGGGCACAATAATAACAATATGGTTACTAGATGGGCACAACAATAAAAATAAAGGGGATGCACTAACAATAACAATAAGAGGAAACATTAGTAGTATAGGTACCTAACATTTGTGCTCATTGATAGAAATTTGGAATGGCTTATTTATGGTTATTAGTAATTATATCTTTGGATCTAGTACATTAAAGTTTGATGATGTTGTTGGTGATATCCTTAGCAGGGAGATGCAAAGGAAAATATTAGGTGAGATATTAGGTAATGCTTTGAATGTAGAGACTAGGGGAAGATAGATGGAAAGAGGAAAGAGCCTAGGACATCACAACATGTCAAGGAAAGGAAGATCTAAGTCCAAATCAAGGATAGTGTGTTGGAAATGTGGGAAGAAAGCACACCTGAAGAAAGGTTGTAAGCCTAAAAAGGGAAAAGAAGGAGATGGACATCAATGGAACAATTAAAAAGAAAATGTAGCAGGTGATGTGTTGCAAGTTGTTATGATTATTTTATTAGAAAATATTATTCATGCCTAGGTAGTAGATTTATGGGCTTCATTCCATGCCATAGCTGATAGGAAACATTTTCATGATAATGTTTAATGACATTTTGGACATGTTCATCTCGGTGCTGATAAACCCTGTAAAATCATTGGAATGGGTAAATATTTTATAAACCAATAGAATGGAAACCAATGGATATTAAAGAAGGTAAGGAATTTTCTAGATCTAAAGAAAAATTTAATTTTAACAGGGCGTTTGGGAGGTGAAGTTTGTGCAACTGTATCTACAGACGAAACATAGAAGGTCACAAAAGGGGTCGTGGTAATCGAAAAAGGAGAAAATGTTGATACATTGTATTTATGTAGTGATATTTCTATTTTTGTTAATTATTTAACCTCCATGGGAGTAGATACAACACTTTGGCATCATAGGCTCAGGAACATGAGTGAGGAGGGGATGCAAATTATTCACTAAAGAAATTTTTTGCTAGGTTTGAAGCATGCTGATTTGGATTTTTATGAAAATTGTTTTTATGGAAAACATAAGAGATTGAGATTTATCAGAGTTAGGAAGGAAAAGAAGAGCGAAAAATTAGAGCTTGTGCATATAGATGTATGGGGAACTGCTCAGATATCATCTCTCAGTGGATCTCTCTATTATGTTAATTTTATTGATGACGCAACTAAGAAAACCTGGATTTATTGTATTCAAAATAAATATGATGTATTTGATACTTTCAAGAAATGGGAGATTTTGTTAAGAATGAGACATGAAATAAGTTGAAGTGTCTTACATCAGACAGTGGAGGTGAATACTACAACAAAAAGTTTAATAAATACTATTCAAAGCATGTAATTTATGGAGAGAATATAGTTCCAGGAACACCACAAGAAAATGGTGTGTCAAAAAGGATGGATAGTACAATCATGGACCATGTAAGGTGCATGCGATTGCAAGCAGGATTGCCCTTACAATTTTTAGCAGATGTTATAGATATTGTTGTTTATCTAATAAACAGAGAGCCTTCAAGTTCCTTGGATTGTCGTATTCTCGTAGAAGAAGAATGTGCAGGTAAAAAGGTAAACTACTCATTTTTAAAGAATTTATGTTGTGAAGTGTTTATCTGCATTAATAAAAAAACAAAACAAAGCTTAACGAAAAATAGAAGAATTGTAATTTTCTTGGATATGGTGTTAATGATTTTGGGTATCACTTATATTATTATGAAAGACATAAAATCATTAGGATCAGAGATGTCAAATTTAATGAAAAGGTATTATATAAGGATCAAATGCACAAAAATAAATAGGAAAAGGAAAACAAAGAATACACAGCGCCTGATGAGATCATAAAAAAATAAGGGTGCCTAGAAATCATAATGGTTAGCAGCCACAACAACCACATGCACCTCATACACTTGAAGTGATGTTAGAAGATCTACTAGGATAAGTAAACACTCTGAAAGATTCTCTCCTTAATTATATTATGTATTGTAGGTTGATTCTGGTGAACCAGAACTATATGAAGAAGCAATACAGGTAGAAACTGGGAAGAAGTGGAAGAAAACCGTGGAAGAAGAGATGGACTCCATGATGCATAACTAGACTCAAGACTTAGTCAAGTTGGCTACAGCTAAAAAAAAAATCAGAATAAATGGGTTTATAGCTTGAAGGAAGAAGATGGAGGTAAATAGAGGTATAAGGCTATAATTGTGGTGAATCTGTTTGCACAAAAGAAAGGTATAGAGTTTGATGAATTTTTTTCTCTTATGGTTAAAATGACTTCAATCGTAACTATTTTAAGTTAAGTAGTAGAAAAATATTTACAGCTTGAGAATTTAGATGTAAATACAACCTTTCTCCATAGAGATTCGAAGGAAGAAATATATATGCAACCACAAGGGTATGAGGTCAAAGGGCAGGAGAAATTAGTGTGGAATTTGAAGATCTTGTATGGCTTAAAAGAGGCTTCAAGACAGTGGTATCTAAAATTTAACAGGTTTCTATTGGAACAAGGTTATACCAGATGTCACTCTCACCATTTTGTTTATCTTAAAAGTAAAAATGATTGAAACTATATTATATTACTATTGTATGTAGATGACATGCTTATTGCAGGGTATAACATGTAAAATAAATGTGCTCAAGGGATAATTGGCAAATTCATTTGCAATGAAGGATTTGGGTGATGCAAAACAAATCCTCAGTATGAGAATAAATTAGGATAGGAAAAATCAAAATTTAACATTGTCTGAGAGTGAGTTCATAGAAAAGGTGTTGGAAAGATTTAATATGCAAAATGAAAAACTAGTTAGTACACCTTTTGCTAGAAATTTCAAGCTAAGTTGTGTCTCAAAACTTAGAAAGAGATGGATTATATGTGTAAAGTTCCATATGCATCAACAATTGGAAGCTTAATGTATACAATAGTTTCCACAAGGCCTCATATTGCACACGCATTGGGATTTGTAATAAGGTATATGAACAATCCAAGAAAAGAGGATTGGATGAAAATAGAGTGGATTCTTAGGTATTTGAGAGGTATCACAAATCACACATTATGTTTTGGAAGTTCAAACATTTCTCTACATGGATATTTGATGCAGATATGGTAGGTGATATATATAACATGATGATAACCACAGGGTATGTGTTTTCTATAGGTGCAACAATTATTAGTTGGGTTTCAAAATTGCAAAACAATGTTTGACTTTCAACAATGGAAGAAGAGTATGCTTCTGCTACAGAGGTTAGTAAAGAAATTTTTTGGTTACAAAGGTTTATGGATGAATTGGAAAAGAATTAGGAGATGGGAAGTTTATATTATGATAGTCAGAGTGCCATTCCTCTTGCAAAGAATGCAACATTTCATTTGGAGACTAAACATATACAACTCAAGTACCATTTCATAGGTTAGTGTTGGAAGATGGATAATTGAAGCTAGAAAATATACACACTATCCAGAATCTTGCACATATGATAACAAAATTTCTAACCAAGGAGAAAATGAGATTTTGCTTAGTTTCAATTGGTCTTCAAGTATCATGGTGAATATAAAAAATAACCAGGTCTAAGTGCAGTCATTTTCCAGCAAGTGAAGCAACAATGGAATTTATATAATCAGTCTCCAAGAGGAACATTGTTGGGTGTGGAGCCTCATTATCTTCCTAATCAGTTACAGTTTTTTGTCTCAACTGTGTTCTGTCCATGTTCCTAATAGGGAAGAAACACCATCCATATGATTATGGTCAAGTGGGTCTAGCAAAGAGGGGGGGTGATGGCAATTTTTATGAGGCCCCCCATAGGTGTTCAGGGGTAGCACCCCATAAGCTAAAAATAGATGAAAATTTCCCTTGTAAAATATTGTAATTCCATAGTCATTCTAGGTGGCATTAATGAGTCATATCATCTGACGATAGAAGTTATGTTAATTTAGGATATTTTTCACTAGAAGGCAACCCTGCATTTTATATGGAGGAATTGTATTGTGGGTATGTATTATTATTCTGAGTGAGGAAGAAAGAGGAGACTGTGTGGTAGAGAAGAGGAAATTACAATGGATATGTTGTAGGTTTTATCTCTTTATTTTGTTGGATAATATAAAAGGAAACATTGGTTGCTTTTCTGTGGACATAACCCATATTGGGTGAACCACATATATCTATGACTCTTTTTTTCTATGTATTTCTGTGTTCATGTTTCCACAATATTTTATGTGTTTCATTTATTCATTAATTATTTTTTTAACAACTAATAAGAAAAATCATAATCATAATCTCATGGAATTGAACTACAATGGCTAAAATAGGAATCTATATGACATTATGTTTCTCATGAATCTCACAAAATTAGTTGGATGGAATTATAGGTCATAGATGTGGGAACCATCATGGTCAAATTCTTATCCATAATGGAACATAGGGTTCAACAACTCAGTCATCATTTAGAGGAGAAAATTGAGGTCTAGTGGGACAAGTATGTCCTAGGATATTCTATCCGGGAGGACGTGGATACCATATGTCATGAATACCCCTAATGTTTTGACCATTTGTGATGCCCATTTTGACATAGATAACTTCCTATGTTGAGGTCCTATTTCTATTTTCACGTTGTTTTATTTATGAACACTATTTAATATTCATGCATTTTAGTTTGATAAATGAACTTATATATATATAAAACTTGAATTTTATGGAAATATAGTTGATGCTCATGCTAGCATGGTTCAATTAGTGGTTAGATTGATATATTTGATATATTAGGATATTACATCATAGGATGTTTAGGATGGGAGTGAAAGTAGGATAGGGAGGATAAGAGTCCATAGCTTAGTTGTGGACTCTATATGGGAAGCGGCATCCTTGCTTGACTTACTTAATTTTAATAGTTTATCCTTATACTTGTTTTTTTATGCCATATTGTCATACTAATTCCTGAGTACTTGTATTCTTTTGCCTTTGACTTTGGGACAAAGTTCTATGAAACAGGGATGTATGAATTTCCCCTAGCTTGTCATATTATTCTACATTATTTTATCAACCTACCTAATGAGTGGATGAGTTTTTTGCTTGATTCTCATAAGTACTATTAGTATATGTACGATGTATTTATATTCTAGATACATACTAACACCTCACACATATACGCCAGTATTCAAAATCTTAATATGTTACTTGATTAATTACTGGTTAAGCTTGATTAATGATCAATCTTATGGTTAGTCTTCATATTTCTTCATATTTAAGATTAATCAGTGCTACTTATCCTTAATCTTGAATTCTAATTATTAAGTTATATTTATATATGATTAATAATATTTAATTAATTAGGTTCATATGAATACATAAGATTTACTGAGAGAATTAAATATTATTATTTATTATTTATTACTCCTCAACGTGACAAGTTGTCTCCTCAAATTTATAAACTGCATGGTTATAACAATAAGTGAGGGCCAAAACATAAGATAACAAAAGATAAAGAATATCTAGAAGACCAACATATAGCTATGTAGGATCATATTTATTAGCTATAAATATGAGGTTTGGCAGATTCGATTTAGAATGTTAACTTTACTTTCTGTGTGGTTTGCAAAAGGCAAGTTGAGCCAGATGACAAATCCATTGCATTAGATGTTACCTATAGAAACTTTCCCAATCATGTTAATGATTCCATCATCATTTTCTTTATGGGTCAAACTTTGGCTCTAGTAGAAGTCCATGGTAAGATTTAATGTAGAGTGATGTGGATACTTGGTGGGGCTTTGTGGATAAATGACTACGCAATGCAGAGTAGTCTTGCATTGAAATTATTTGATAGGCAGTTTGAGGAAGTGTAGAAATTGGTTGATTCTAGTCTAGATATAAAGGGGATGTGCCAATACATAGTCAAAAGTTAGATAGTATATCAACAAGTTTGTTTCCGTCTCTTTTAATGTGGGAGATATGTACACCCTATATCTGAGGTAGGAGAGAGGAAACTTTTGAGATGCAAGATTCAATCCTATAACTACTAGAAACTTTGGAAAGATGGGTACCACACTTGATTTTTGTTAGAATTGTAATAATATTCTATGAATCCCTTTCAATGATAATCTTCCAATTTCCTTTGTGTAGTGCTACCATAATTCCTTATTCAAGGGCCCAAACCTCTACAACATTGTTTTTGGTCTGCCTAGTTTCCTCGACATAAATATGAAGATTTATCCCTGGGAATCTCAGAATACTACCCCATAGATTTCTTTCCTAGGTTTTCCTTTGGAGGCCCCATCAAACTTTAACATGACGAATTATTGATGAGAAGCAGACCACTAAAATGGAATTGAAGGAGCTAGGTTGACAGAAGCACTACAAAGGAAGGAGAGCTAAGGAGATATGCCTAGGTTTCCTATAATGAATTGATTTCTTGGACAATATTTCGAATATTGTGAGGAACAATTCAGATTGGCCACAGTTTCTTACCTTAACTTAGATTTATTTCCATACTAATTTAATCTATTTGACGACATTATTGAAGATATAATTTTTTTTTTTCCTTCCATAACTCCCAAAGAATGAATCCTAGAAAGGGTTTCCAAGCTTGGGATTAGGCATTGGAAGGGAGAATACTTCCAATTCTCAATTATGGTGACAATGCTTGTAGTGGTCCTATAAATTTGATGAAATATGATGGAAATTCAACCTTGAGTTGTAGAGGTGATTGTGTAGGTATTGAATAAGTGGTTTTGATTGTCATTTTCAGTATATTAAAGATGGAAAATTAAAGGGCCCTTAATCACCCTTTTCTGAAGTTTGTCCCAGGTTAGATTCTTCTTCCATATTAGAAGCCAAAGGAAAAGGGTTATTTTTGGTTAGTGCTTGAGATTCGATAGCATTTTGCACTTGATTTGTGGTTCTAATTGTTCTCTATGAGTGAGGAGTTGATAAGCCTCCTTGACATTGAGGTTCCAACATAAGTCATATGCCCATCTCAAGGTTTCATCCCTAGGATGAATTCCAATGTGCCTTCTTCTAAGTTCTTGGGATAGAAGGGAATTTTCATTTATATGGAACACTACATATTTAGGCGAGTGTACTCTCCAATGGTTCCATTGAGAGTGAGGGAGAAGATCCTAGTATTGGACAACTTGAATCACGCCTCTAGATATAAGTGCATTTTAGGTAGTGGAGATGCTCTAAGGAGGAAATATTTTTCCATTGATTGTAGGAATCTTCATATAATAGAGTAGTTATTCCATACTAAAACACCTAGAAGTTATTATCTTGAATTATTTGTTTTTTTCTCCATGCATAATTTTATATATGGGAGCCTTTTATTTCTCTAGTCAGTCGAACTATCTATGAGTCTAAGGTATTGTTAGCATACATGTTCTTCCACATTCCACTCCAAAGGTAATTGGTATGATTGAGTTATTGGTACCAAGTATTAGCATTTAGGGCCTAACTCGTGATGCTTAAATCCATGATCAATAGAAGGAACTTTACAAATATTTTATTTTATTAAGGATGGGTTTAGGAGTAGCAAGGATCAAGAGATGATAGGTGGGCATGGACTGCAAAACTAAGCTGATAAGGGTTAAACATCATGTAAGATTGATAGCTTTGAAGGTCCAAAGAGAGAGCTTGGAATTTAGTTTTAGGTAGATTCTACACAGATTTCTTAAGGGTCTTGGTAGTAATAGGTGCACTAAGATATCTGGATGGAAGGGAAGTATTTTGAATGAAATGTAAATGGGAGATATGTTTAGGATAACTAAAGGATCATTGATGAAGAATAGATGTGATTTCACACAATTAGATGGTAGTACCAAAGGTACAGGAGAAAGAGTGGACGATTTTCTTTATCTTTTCTTCTTTGAGAATAGAGGGATGTCCCATGAAGAGAGTTTCATCTAAAAAAATTTGGTGTCTTGAGGAAAGAGGGGAGGATCCCAGTAGAAGACATTTAAATTTTCATTGATAAAGTGTTCCACTGATAGTTTCCCTAATCCTTCAATAATGAGAAGGAAAATATAAGGGGAGATCAAAACTTTCTTGATGCCTAGATATGCCGTAAGGGTTGGAGAAGGGGAACCATTTATCATGATAGAAAATAAGATATTATATATGAGGGGCATCATCTAGTGAAGTCATCTTTCACTAAACCCAAAGGAGGCTAGGATATGGAAAATAAATTGCAAACTAACTTTAGCAAAGGCCCTCGACATATCTAGCTTGAAGATCATTCCCGGATATTTGGAGGACTTAAGAGAATGGAGATTCTGATTATCTAGAATAATATTTTCTAAGATTTTTGTTGCATTCACATAGAAATTTTGTTGAGGGGAAATGAAGGAGGGGAGGAGGGGCTTCAGGCAGTTGGATGTGATTTTTGAGATGATTTTGTAAATTACGTTAGAAAGGGTGATATGATGAAATTCTAAGGGAGATGATGTTTGGGATGATTTGGGAATTAAAGGTAAAAATGCAGCATCAATGTTTGAATGGATGGTGGTAAAGTATTGTGAATCTTTCAAAGTTTACTAAATGCCTTGATTCCTCTATCAGTCTCAAGTCATCCAGATGAAGGCTAAGAAGAATTATATGGCCTAACCATCAAGATTCGATATTTTGATCTTTCAGAAGCTTAGAAGTACCTATTTCAACTCATCCTATATAACCATCTCTATCAAATGCATATTTTATTCATATGAAACAAAGTGTGGGGGGATTTTTTCTAACCAAATAACCTTTGCAATAGACACTCCACTTGTAGCTTTTTAAAGAAATGAAAATTGATGCTTACCCATATTTGGAAGTCCTTCCAAGGAAGCTACCCCATTTTCTTCTGGGACCTTCCTGCTCCAAATAGTATTCCCTAAATTCCACCATTTGGAATAATCTTAGAAATATTTTGAGTTCTCACCTAACCATTCCAAACATATTTCTCTTCTCTTTAGCCTCCAATCTTCCTATTTTTGACCCAAAAATTATTTTTTGCTTTATTCCAGCATAAAGTGTTGTCTTTTGGAAGAGCATGAGTTGAATCCCCCATTTCTATAATTCATAGATAATCCTCAACTTTTGTTTAATTTCTTTGAGCTCTAGATCATATCTTCTACACTTTGAAGTTTCCCATCCAATTATATCCCTCTTACAAGTCTTGATATTTTCCACAAATTTCTTTGTTATAGATACATCTATTTGAAAGTCCAAGGGGGAGAATTTTGATTTAATTATCACCTAGGATTCCTCATCCTTTAGCTGAGAATATTTAAACTTTAATCAGGTGACAATATTTCTTGGATCATTCCCTAAACCTCCATTCATAGCCCCTACCCCCTACTGTAAAATTTATTTACCACAAGATATATTCCAATTAGCAATCTTATGATTCCATGGAAGTTTCTCCTTTAATAGAAACAATGGGAAGTGGGATGACTAATATATTCATGTAGCGTTGGCATTGCACCATAAGAGGTTTAGGAAACTACCAATAAGTTGGGGGAGTCGATGAATATGAAGCCATATCCTCATTATCCAAAATAGAGTTTGGGATTTTTAAGAAGGGGATTAAGGGAGTAGGATCATAGAAAGCATCCTTTACAAGGAATTCCACATTCTCTCTTGGTTCCATAGATCCTATTTGTTGTGATTCTTTCTGCCTCCTTCTTCTTTATTCTTGCACATCTTCTCTCTTATTTTTTCATGACCTGCCTTTTCAAGATTGTAGCCACTAGGACATTCCTCACTTATGTCCTTGATTCTTTGAGCCCCTTGGTCTCCAATGTTTGATACATTAGTACAGGTGGAAAGAGTTATGATCTTTGAAGTGGCCCTTTCTTTCAAGTAATGCTTCTTTTATTTATGAATGAAAGATCTCATATCTTCACAATATGCATATATTAGTGGCATATATGAAATTTGAATGAAACAACTTCATAATCGAAAATTTATCCATGTTCCTAGGTTATTTTTCCCACTATCGTGACCTATACTAGACCCTCACAGATATCGATGTTCACCAACATATGCACCATTAACATGTTACCAGTGTATTGAAATGCCATATTTTCTTATAAAAAAGACTTGAGCCTATTTACTAACTCATAAAGTGTTCCTTCGATCCTGAATTCCATCATAATACTTGCACCTATACCATAATAGGGAACATTTCCATCCTCTTGCTACTTCCATTCAAGAGAGGTGTCCATTTCTTAATAAGAACACAGGAGGTATCATTTATCTAATTTATTTTTAGTACCTAGTTGGCATATGTTGCTATGCTGAATCCAAAAAATACCAACCTCACATTAGCAAGTGATGGGCCTCTAAATTAGACATAAATTAAGGTCCATATGACCATCCTTTGGCACATTAAACCTCTCTTTTTGCATTAGATAAGGTATTTTTAGTTTTAATATGTTCATTAGGAAGGTTTATGGATAATTGCATATTTGTGCCTAATATTATTTATTTCGTGGAATATTGTGAGTATATTGGGAAGATTATGATGATTTGGAGGAGGAGATAATTTATGGCTTTCTCCCTACTATAGGAGGATCAATATTAAATAATAAATCAACAAGATATTATGGAATTATGGCACAAATTGTAGAGCTTCAATGATTGAGAAAATCTAGGAATGCATTCCCTGTCGTTTAATGCAGATTCCTAGTATTGGGAATCAGATCCACTAATCAAGGTATTTAGGTGGGGAAAGCTTCCACCTTTCATGGGGAATGATTCTTAATCATTTCTTATAAGTACAAATTCTAATTTTCCTCTAGGGGTTGACTTTTATTAGTCTTCTTGTGGAGAGAACTCATATTTTTGCAGCTCCATCGTCATTTCTTGTAGGGATGTAATTATATTGATGGAAATAATTAATATTGGTGTCATGTTCAACTAGTAAAATTTGGCCATCCCAGGAGCCTCAAAGACCATTTTTATCATTTGATTTTCTTCTTTTCACTTCTTATTCACATGCATCTCTTATTCTTGTTTCTTTCTATTTCTAAATTTACAATTAATGGTTTCTCATTCTATGATTGGGTTAAATGGTTGAAGTAAGTTGTTTTGTAGGATAACAAGCATCATTTAATATTTGGAATAGCTTTGGAAGGTCATAGTAATCATTGAGATACTTCGATTAGTTTTCTTATTCGCAAATCTAAATTTTTGGAAGTCTTTTGTGGCAAATAATAGTAGCTTTATGCTATTTTTTAGAGCATGCTAACGAGTTTTAATAGAGTTGGTTCCACTTAAATTAGATCATAAAAAATTTCTAGTTAATAACAAAAATCACCCAGTTTCATTTTCACTTGATTAGGTTAGGCATTTGATAGATTTACTAGCTCACTTGTTCTCGAATTTCTAGATTTTAGACTAGTAAGTTTCTGCCATTTTTTAGCATGGGTTAACAAAGGTATTTCTGAGTGATTCCACTTGAAATGGAGACATAAGACATATCAATAAATAAAAAAATTGTCCCATTCAATTTGTATTTGATTTGGTTGGTCATTCTATGAATTATAACTCCCTATAGTAAATTTGTTGTTTCTTGTAGTAGTACTATAGGAAACCCTATAACAACCTTCCAGCATGTATATACTTGCCCATATTCACTCAAGAAGCTTGGTTAGGATATCTCAAGATTGAATCAAGACCACTAGGATCTAAATAAATGATTATGGAAGACTAAAAACCACTTATGACTTACCTCTTTACCCATGCAACATTTCAACGATTTGTGCTAATGGACATATTTGTGGATTGGATAATACAATGATGATTTTCTTGATTGCCACCTCGAGTGAACTCTGTCAATGGATCTAAAATATTTCAAATGTAATGTTTTACATTTATTTCATGATATTTGTGCAATTAGAATAGTTTTCTTTCCTTGTACTTTCGGTCTTGCAATAGGTTAAGGTTTGCATTTCAAGCATTTCATTTTCTGCAATTAGTTTAGGATTTGACTTTAGTACATGCACTCCATTACATCATGAAATCAAAGGAAGGACACATTGTATGTTGCACATGTAGTTTCAATACCTTTTGCACATATAGTTCCAATACCTATTAAGCTTTTACGAACCCTGGGTTGATAATTAAAGTTGGTAGCATTGGGAGTTGCAACATTCTTGTTGCAGTACCAAGGCTTATCACATTTTGGCGTCGTCGTCGTGGAGGTGTAAGTGTGCATTGTTTTCTTCCGTAGTTGATTCATTTATTTTTAATTTTTTTCATGAAATAAAAAACATTTTCATTAGACATATTTCATTTCAAAAATAGAAAAGGACATTGCATTATTTTTTTGATTCAATCATAAAAACAAAAAATTCTCCAACACCAACCCACCCCACCATTTGATCATGTAGTGAAGTAAGAGCCACATAACCATTCACTTTTGTGGGTAGAAGAAGAAGAGATGGAAAAGGATGTAGAATAAATGTATGGAGATGATGACAATCAGGAAGATCCTCTCATATTTCCCATTCAAGATACTGATGGTAGTGCGCACCTGAAGAACATCCGTTCATATTTTCCTCCAAAATTTCATGGACTAAGGTTAGGGGTTCCATAATCACTTCTTTTTGAATTTGAAATCCTTTGTATATCTTATGGTTACTTACTAAACACTCAAAAATTGAGATTTTTTTGGAAACATTGAAGGATATAACTCTTAAATGGTTCATGAGTTTAGGGACTAATTCAATAAGATCAGGGAATGATATGCAAAATATATTTCTAGAAAAATATAAAGATCATGATGTTTTTTTTCACTTGCTGGTTCACGGATACCCTGGTCAGTGGGTAGCCGCTACGTCGAGGGGTTTAAATCTCTGAGTGGATGCCACCCGAAGGGCATCAACACCCCTCGGCCTATTTACTGACCTAACCCCAAGAGCTTTCGGGATTCGACCCTATGACCTCCCATTGGCGAGGCACTTGATTTGACCGATTGAGCTAACTCTTGGGGCTATAAAGATCATGATGTTAAAGAAGAAATCTTTAGAATTAATAAAAAAAAAAAAGATGAGTGTCTAGAGCATCTAATAGAGAGGTTCATGTATAATGTTAAGAGTGAAAAACTACATAATTTAGGATCTAACTCAATAAAAACCCTCTTACTTAGAACAATTAGGGATGAGTGGATTGATATTCTTGATCTCATGAGTAGAGGTGACATATACCAATTATCATTTGAATAAATTTGTGAAACATGCAAACACATATCAAGAGGAAGGGAAAGATTAAGTAAATCAACATAAAGATCAGTAAGTCAAGCTAAACCTGGAAATTTGTTTGATGAATTTGAAATAGAAATTCTTAGCAATCTAACCAAACAAGTAAAAATGTTAAGAATGCAAGATGAAGAAAAATAATATCTTGATAATTGTCTTAAGAATCACAAGATGATAAATGTTTCCCCTCATTACCAAGGTTGAAAGAAGTTTACCAAGAGGGCAATGGAGCAAGTCAATTTCCAATGCAACTATGTTATGTAGCTCGAAGAGAACCATGGCTACCTATTCAACCTAATATGATACAAGAGCCTAATTGACAATTTCAAGCTTATACACATCCAACTAAAAGTAATTGGAATGCACCCTTTCCTTGGCAACATTGGCCATATAAACCCCAAAACCAATCTTGGCAACAAGGTTGGCAAGAAATTTATGTGAGCCATCCAAAATATCCTCCATACCCAACTCCATGTTATCCCTACCATCCACCTCCATGATAACCACAACCCCAACCACATCCATCTCAAATACCCACTCCCATAAAACTATCTGTACCACCACTTCCAAACCCACACAATGATGCAACTAAGCCCACTTACAATGTTGGGGTACAAGACTTCAAATATCTCCTCTTGATCTCAATGGTATTCATCTCAGCCCAGGAAGAATATTACAAAAAAGGTATTCGCTTGATGTCATTGAAGAACCACATCCAAAAGAAGAAGATTCAAATGAGAACACTAAAGGATCATGGGGTGCATTTGATGAAGAGAAGACATCAAACCAGAGATTCAGAAACTCCCTCATGGTTACCATCAAAGCCTCCATGTGTTCAAGAGATAAATCAGCAAAAAGAGGAATATTTAAAAGTCATGGAAGAAGAAGACATCCAAGGTGATCCAAATCTTTAAGTGGACCAGGGGCATCACAACTATATTGAAATATGGTTCCAGACAATCATTAAGTTGCAACAACACTTTCTTCTTCAACTCTGCTTGATATCATCAAAGTTAAAGTATTTGATCTCTCAAATTCAAATACATGCCAAAGAATGCATTTCAAGCATACATATCAGTTTATTTGTGAACTTGATGTGCACTTGGATTCATTAGAAGTATTCCTACACTTGAAAATGATTTTGTTTTATTTTTAAGTAGAGTAGAATAGGAAAATAAATAAAAAATGAAAAATAAGAGAGAAAATAAAATCTCAGGTGAAAACCTCCTTGAAGGCACCTGAAATTGTCTCATTGATTGAAAATTTCCATAAGGCGGTCAATGGGTTGGAAAAAAAAAAGAAAAAGAGAAAAATAAAAGATCTTAGGTGAAAACCTCCTTTGAGGCACCTAGGCAGACCTACGAGTTGAAAACCTCATTGAGGTAGCTAGTAGGCCTAGAAAAAAGAAAAAAATAAAAATAAAAATAAAAAACAAATCATTCACTCCATGTATCTCTCTGATGAATGGAGTTGCTCTCCAACATCTGCAAGCAACAAAAACAAGTTGGCGGCAAAGAAAATAAAATTGGTCAAATTTTTAGTCAAGGGAAGTCAAACATAGACTTTCTCCTCCTTTGCTCAGATTCTACTAAAGGATCAAGGCCATGCATATCCACTACCCTTATATATTTCCACCATCCACTCATCATTCCCAACCTTTTACCACTCATTTTCCTTGATGTCTTGAAATACTACAGGAATGCTCTGTTTTACTACAAGGAACAAAAATACATAGAGAAAAAATTTATTTTTATGATATATTGAAAACCGTGCTTCCATTTGCCAAGTTGTTTTAAGTGGAGATGCATATGGATGATGGTAACATGCTCAAGAAATTTTAGCAAATTTGTTAAGAAATTGACCTCCATCACCTACAACCATTTTTGAATGTTCTCAACATTCATGCATCCATTTAAAAAGTTGTTTGATGGGGAGATGCATACAGATGATGGTAACATTCCCAAGAAATTTCAGAAAATTCCAGTGCATGACTTCCAAGAAATTGACCTTCACCAACTTCAACAATTTTATTTTTTCTTGAGATTCGTCACCATTGGCCAACATGTTTTATGGGGAGGTGCATAAGGATGATGAAAACAAGTGATGAGCTCCGGAATTTGGTAACTTATTAGGCTCATTTTTCCTAGTTGTTCTTCATCAATCCACCATTTTTCATAGTTTATGCATGTTTTTTGAGTATATTTATGTTAGTTGAATGAATGAGCATAGTGACTTGACCAAGGAGGCTAACACGTTGTTAAATCAGATTTTTGGATGAATTTTGGACCAAGGCCAAGCAATTATGAGCCAGATGACAACCAAACATGAAGGAAGAAGGGTGACGATTCATAGAAAGGTTGTCCCCTACATTAAATGGCCCCTTCCTCAAAATCTCTACCCTCAGCTTGGAGTTTAGTAGGCCACCGGAAAGGATTCCCAAGGGCAGCTGAGTAGCCTTGTGTAAAGTGGCTGATCACTGGAAGTTTGAGTAACCGATCCCCTTGAGTTAAGGAGGGCTGTTGGAGACCCTCGTAGTGCATAAATAAGAAGGCTTCTAGTCTTTGTAGGTTACTTTTTGGACTGTTGTTTTTTGCACTAGAGTGCTGGTATTTTCTCAGCTCATTTTTGTAGCTGCTATTGTATAACATTCTTGTGACATGGTTATTTTTGAGTAATGGAAGGCAGATTTCTTTGGCATCAGTTCTAAGTTTTTCTTAGGAGCTTGTAGCTCTTTGGGTTGGGCCCAATCCAAGTGCCAAGGCTTCCTTTGTGTATTGTTATTTGCTTTTTATGTCTTTGCAAAATAATTTATGTTAAGTAGATTATAATCTTGCTTAGTTACATAGATCATGGTTGATGATTAAGAAGGATTTTCATGTTCAGATTGCTTTAATAGGTTAATAATAGGGAAGATATTTAGAAAAAGGCTATCAATCACCTTGGTTCTCACCTCTCCCTCATTGGGATCATGAGTTAGGACCAAGGTGACCTTGTTGCCACCAAAAACACTGTCTTTGCTCCACCATGCAATTATTAGTGTTAGAATCTCATTTGATGAAGTTGATATCAGTTGTGGTTGCATTATTAGGTTCATGATTGCTCAGTTGCATAGTTGCTTCAAAAGATTTTGTTGTAAATAAACTTTTGTTCATTTTCTTTACTGTTATCTAGGTCAGATTAGGTCAAAGTAATTAGGTCCTTCATTTTCCAAGTCTTTGGTTGTTCCATTTGAAAAATAACTTGCAGAGCACCTATAATAGTTCTTTACCTCACCATATGCCATCTATCCCACCTGCTCCATCCTCTAACCTAGATTCTTGCCTTATGTTTGCCATATTCGCTTTCTTTTCCCTAAATTCCCATATTTTTGTGCAACATTGCTCTACTCCTTGAAAAAATTCAACCATCCTCGCCACTCCTCAACTACATCAACCGAGTCCTGGACCTCCTCACACCCTTATCTGACCTCCATACCCACTCCTTCACCTTTCTTCCTCCATCAATCCTCCAAAATCCGCTTTCTGAACATCCTGTAGAAATTTGCAGAACATCCTGTAGAAATTCCAGAACATCCTATAGAACCCCTGCAGACTTCCTATAGAAGCTCACAAAAGTGGTTTCTTGATAGCAAAACTCTATGAAACTCTCTGGAAGGATGCTAGGGACCCTTTAGGCCCTCTCTGAACCTTCCCAACCTCCTGCAAGAATTTCCTCTCGCCGATCGACCTCTGCATAGTAAAAAACAGTTAAATCACATGTATGATAATTTTGACAACTTATTCAAAAAATACAAAAAGATGTTTTCTTCAGATTTTACCATAGAAGTAGCTTAGGCGCATGCATTTTAATTTCCTAGAAGTCAATGGCATATCTTCCAATAGCTTGCATGCTCTTTCTTGCATCCGTAGGGCTAGCTGGTAAAATTAGGGTTTGCTAGGGTTTGCATTTCCTTTCAGTTTTCTCAGTTTCTTTCTGCAAGTAGATTAGCTTCCTTTGAGTTAGCTTCCATCCATCAATTAAAAAGATTATTATCAGAGCTAATAGAAGTTGGCTTAAGCTCCTGGCAGACTTGTGCCATCTGACCAAGTGACAGCTGCGGCGAGAGCTAGTACTTGTGCATACAACATCGTTGCTTCCAAGTTTGTTACGAACTACCGGGTTCATAAAAGTAAAGAAGGGAGTCCCAGGAGTTGTAGCATTATTGCTGCAATATTGGATCCCACCATTCTTTTTGGTGCCATTGCCGCGGAAGCATCAGAGTATTTGTGATTGCTGCTTTTCTTCTATTTTCTACTACAACCTTCTGCTAAGTAGTTTATTTCATTTCTATTCTGCAATTTCATTTCTGCAAAAGTAGACTAGACATTTCCTGCTTTCCTATACTAGCATTTCAATTCTGCAAGCGTAGATTAGAATTTCAATGCTACAAGCATATATTAGCATTTCAATTCCGCAATTTCAATTCTCCAAGCGTAGCCTAGCATTTCATTCTTGCAATTTCATTTTAGCAAAATAGATTAGTCCTTTCCTGCTTTCATTTCAATTCCACATTTTCATTTCAACAAGATAGATTTTAGTTAGTTGCAATTTAATATCTTTCAGTTTTGCAGGTACAAGAAGAAAAAATAGAAGCAACCAAAAATGTTTCATGTCATGCCTCGTAGGAACAGTGATAATACCAAAAAATTCTTACACAACACCCCCACTACATCATTGAGTCACCCTTGTCTTTTCTTTGGTGGCCGTGATCCAAAAGAACCTATAGGTGAACCTCCAGAGAGATACGGAGATCCTATAACAGAAGAAGAGCAAGAGAACATCCCTCTTGAGACCATCGCAGAACAGAGAAACGATATAGGAGATGAGGAGAGAATAGAAGGTGCCTTTCCCATCCGAGAAACCAATGGGGACATGAAAATGAAGAACATAAGTCCCTCAGCCTTACCTCACTTACATGGATTGACCACTGAAGACCCCGATACCTTCCCGTTTGAGTTTGTTGTCCTTTCTCGAACTTATGACTATGCCGAGGATGAGCAAAAGTTGAAACTCTCTCCTTCTACCATCAAGGATGCAGCACTGCGTTGGTTCATGGGGTTACCTGGAAACAGTATCACCACTTGGGCTCAAATGCAGCAAGCCTTGAACAACAAATACTACGACTATTGTAGGTCAAAAGAAACAAAGGGAGAGATCTTCCGAATGACCATGGGAAATGATGAGTCTTTAGAAGACTACGAGTAAAGGTTCCAACTTAGTTATAAACGGGTCAGGTGCACACTTGACCCTGAATCTCTAAAGTTGGTTCTACTTCGAGGAGTCCTTGAAGACCTGTTAGATGCCCTTCATTTGCTAGCTAGAGGAGACATCTACCAACTACCTTATGAGGACATAAAGACTGTGTTTAGAAACCATTCTAGGGCAGCTTGGAAAAGAGGTAGGGGGAATCCACTTTCAGCTAGTACCACCTTCTCCAACCATGAGTTTGCTAATCAGATGGAAGACCTCAAAAGTGAGATGAGACAGACCATTGCCATGCAACTTGATACTTTCTGAATCCAACAAAAGAAAGAGGAAGTTAAGAGGGCTTTGGCCATTTTCTATCCCAGATGTACGAGAAAGCATCCTAAGAGCTAGTGTCCATTGCACTCAGTAGAGGTATGTTTCATTTGTGAGGAAGACCACCCCACAAACTAGTGCCCAACCTTGCCCCGATTTAAAGCCATGTACTAGGGGACTGAGGCAACCACTCAAACTCTCTACTTCCTCAACCAAAGGAGGCTGCGTGGGCCCAGGCCTTACCAGCAGGGGACGCAAGGGACATCCCAAGTTTATTATAGCCCCAACCAATCCACTCAAATACCTCCTTGGGTCCTCGTACTCATCCTTCCTAGTCCGCGCCTCGTCCATGGTCTTATCCATCTCAATACCATACTCAACCTGCTGCTCATTCATTTCACTCACATGTCTAGCTACAGCCTCAGTGGAATGCACCTCAGCATGGGTGGAGGCCCCAATACAACTCTCATCTCGCCATTCTACCTCCACCCCTGCTCAAGCACAACCATTACCTCCTGCTCCTTCAAGACAGCCCGAGATGCCTGCCCAACTAAACCCGAACCCTAGCAACAGACAGGCCGAGCAGGCATACACTTGGGAGACAACATGCCCTACCTATGTTGTGGAGATCCACCAAATGAACCTGCGATCTGGAAAGGTCCTTCTAGACCGCCAACTTCCTCCCCCGGAGGATGAGGAAGAAAAACATGAAAGTGAACCCAAAGCCATTCCACGCTTTCCTGAGCAACTAACAGTAACCACATAACCAAACCAAGAGGAGACTGAACTTCTGGGAGAACTTAAGCAGTTGTGTGTGAGAATACCACTTCTCCAGGCCATAAAATATGTACCAATATACAACAAATTGATCAAGGAGAAGTGTTTCAGGCACCCAAGTAGGCATGAGAGAGATGCCCAGACTATCAATGTCATAGGACAACTGTCCAATCTAATGTTGGGGCAAGTAATCTATCGAAAAAATTTGGACTGTGGGAGTCCTGTAGTTGATATCCACATCAATGGCACGATAATCCCCCACACCTTGATTCATCTATGGGTTGCCACTAATGTGATGGCCAAGGACACTATGCTTAAACTCAACCTTCAAAGTTCCTTAAGGAAGACCTCGACAGTACTACAATTAGCAAACCACTCCACTGTAACTCCCTAAGGGATTGTGGAACATCTCCTAGTCTCTGTTGACTCTTGGGAGTACCCTGCGGACTTCTTGGTCCTTCAGCCAAAGGCAAAACTCACAAGATACCCACTCATTTTGGGGAGGCCTTGGTTAGCTACTGCAGATGCTTACATCAGTTGTCGAGTTGGAAGCATGACCATCAAGAATGGGTCTCTGTCCAAACAGCTAGTCCTTTATCCTCCTGCCCAACCTCTGCTAGATCATGACTTACCACTCTGGTTGGAAGAGGAAGATGAGGACAAGGTCTACTCTGCACCTTTGTGCACAGTAGAAGTCACTAGGGGAGGTCCTCAAACCGAGGATGACCTGATTGAGAATTTGATTCAAAACCCACCTCCTGGTGCACTTTCATTAGTGGAGTTGGTAGAAGATACCCAAGCCGGTGCTTTAGTGGACCTCTGTGTGACTGATCTGACTTCTTCCAGAGTTAAGATTGTGGAATTTGGCCCTGAAAGAACCTTAAAGATCAGTTCCTCCATATCTCCCTCCCAGGAGAAGGAGCTGTGTATCTTATTGAACAATCATTTGGATGCTTTCAGTTGGAGCTATAAGGAGATGAATGGAGTCCATCCTTCAGTATATACCCATCACATCTACATTAAAGAGGATTGTAAACCAGTCAGACAGCCTCAGAGTAGAATGAATCCAGCCCTTAAAGACATTGTCAAAGAAGAATTGCAAAAATTATTGGATGCAGGATTCATCTACCCCATCTCTGACTGTGAGTAGGTCTCACCTCTAGTGCTTGTGGCTAAGAAAAATGGGAAATGGAGAATCTATGTAGATTACCGAGAACTTAACAAAGCCACCAAGAAGGACCATTTCCCTTTGCCTTTCATAGATCAAGTGTTGGATGGACTAGCAGGAAAGAAGTTCTTCTCTTTCTTAGATGGGCTCAGTGGTTATAATCAGATCCAAATCAGCTCAAAGGACCAAGATAAGACCACCTTCACTTGTCTATGGGGTAGCTTTGCCTACCGGGTCCTTCCCTTTGGGTTATGCAATGCTTTTGCCATGTTCTAGAGAGCAGTATTGAGCATATTTACTGAACTGGTTCATGATTCGGTCGAAATCTATATGGATGATTTTACTCCATATGGGTCCAACTTCCAAGAAGCATTGACTAACTTGGGAAAAGTTTTAACCAAGTGTATTGAGATGAACTTATCCCTCAGTCCTGAAAAATGTGAATTCCTGATGACTGAAGGGACTGTGCTAGGCCATACAATTTCTCAGCAAGGATTACAGGTGGATCCTAACAAAACTGCTATCATCCAAAAGGTTCCACCTCCTCAGAAAGTAAGAGATGTTCAGAGTTTTCTAGGCTTGGCAAGATATTATAGAAGATTCATTAAAGATTTCAGTAAACTAGCCTCGCCATTGTTTAGCCTCTTAGGGAAAGATGTTGAGTTTAAATGGATTGATGACTACCAAGGGGCCCTACCTTTCCACATCCACATTAATGCCTCGAACAAAGCCATAGGGGCAACCTTGGGACAAGTTGAGGAGAAACTAACATATGCCATATACTTTGTTTGCAAAAACCTGTCTAAGGCATGAACTATACTGTAACCGAGAAAGAGTTCTTGGCTATAGTCCATTCCCTAAACAAGTTCAGACACTACATCACTGGTTATCAAACATTCGTACACACTGATCATGTTGCGATTAGATATTTAATGAATAATATTGATGTAAATGCTTGTATCATTAGATGGTTACTTTTGTTGCAACAATATTTTTTGACTATTGTCGACAAGCCAGGTAAGGAAAATGTTGTTGCTGACTTCCTGTCTAGATTGGATTTTCCTGCAGATGAAGAAGGGACAGTGGATGACCAGATGTCGGATGAACACTTGTTTGCTATCTCAGTACTCTCTCCATGGTTTGCTGATATAGCAAATTAATTGGTCTCAGGACAATTCCCTCTGCATCTATCCTCAAAGGAGAAGAGTAGAATTGTGAGGAAGAGTGCCCCATTCACTTGGATCAGGGGCAACCTCTTTAAGCTTGGCCCAGATTAGATCTTGAGGTGTTTTGTTAGGGAGGAGGAAGTCTTTGACATCCTCCTATCTTGTCAAGATGGACCCTGTGGAGGCCACTTTGCAGCAAAAAGGACTACCTTCAAAATTCTATAGGTAGGCTACTATTGGCCTACTCTTCATCAAGATGTCAGAAGATACATCAGCCAGTGTGGTTGATGTCAGAGGATGGGAAAACTGACTCCAAGCGATGAAATGCCCCTCCAAACTCAAGTGAACTTCGAGCCATTTGAGAAGTGGGGCATGGATTTTGTGGGTCCTATCAACCCTCCTTCAAAATAAAGGTCTTACATCATTGTGTGCACCAACTCCCTGACAAAGTGGGCAGAAACAAAGGCAATCAAGGCAGTGACAGAAGAGAAAGTGGTTGAGTTTTTAAGGGAAAATATCTTCTACAAGTTTGGCTACCCAAGAGAGTTAATCACCGATCAAGGAAGCCAGTTCACCTCTAATTTTATTGAAGATATGTTGCTTATCACAAGATCAAGCACAAAACTTCCACCCCATATCATCCGCAAGCAAATGGGCAGGTGGAAGTCACTAATAGAGCATTGGAAGAGATTTTGACTAAGGTGGTGAGCAGCAGCAGAAAGGATTGGGCAGATCGCCTAGTTGAGGCCACATGGGCATACAACACCACTTGGAAAACTACAACAGGTTTCACACCTTATGAGCTGGTCTACGAGAAGAAAGCTTTGCTATCCATAGAGTTTGAGTACAACACATTGAGGGTGGCATCTCAGATGGACTTAGATCTCAGCCATGCTCAACGTGAAAGATTATTGTAGTTGAATGGATTAGATGAACAAAGAATGAAGGCCCTCCTCCACTCAGAAGTAGTCCAACTTCAGAGGAAGATATGGCATAACCGACACCTTAATGAAAAGCAATTCCAGCAAGGAGATTGGGCGTTGTTGTATGAATCAAGATACAAGGATTTCAAAGGGAAGATAAGGACAATATGGTTAGGACCATATACAGTGGAGAAATGCAATGACAATGGTTGAGTCCTTATCAGGACCATTGATGAAGAAGCCATTGCCATGCTCGTCACTGGGCATCGATTGAAAATCTACATGAAGCCTCTTTCAAGGTAGGAGTTCATTGAAACTTTGGAAAAATCAGTGTTGGTTGTGGAGCAGGGCCCTACCTCTATTCCACCCACACCTTGATCATCATAAAAAAAAAATAGGAAATAAAAGTATCCTTTGGTGAAAACCTCTCTAAGGTGCCCAGGGCAGACAGTGAGGGTGAAAACCTCGTGGAGGCGCCCTAGCTGTCTCTAGAAAATAAAAGAAAAGTGGAATAAAAAGATCCTTGGGTGAAAAACTCTTTGAGGCACCTAGGGAAAATAGTGAGGGTGAAAACATCATGGAGGTGCCCTAACTGTCTCTCTCTCAAAAAACAAAGGGGGGGGGGGGGGGGGGGGGGGCAAAAAAAGAGAAAAAAATAAAAAAAAATAAAAAACAGGCCTAATCTCTGTGAAATAATTGCAGGTTGCATGGAATACACTGCAAGTAAGGAGGGTCATGCAAAATGAGGATAGGGGTCCATACCATGCTCCAGGACATCCCTTTAGACACTCCCTCCATGGCCACTCACATTTCCTAGCATTTGATCACATTCAGGTCAAGATTCCGCCTTCTACAGGAAATTCTAGGCTTTCTACAGGAAGTTTTGTATTTCTACAGGAAACAACCTGTAGAACCTTCGGACGAGCCAAATTCAATTGCGAAAGGGAATGTAATGGTTGGGATCAGTTTGTTAGGCTTGCAGCCACCCCTCTATTCAACCCCTCACCATATGGCACCTTGTTCCATCTCTTTACACCTTTGAGACCCACCTAGTTATGTGTTCCTGCACAGTCATACAAGAAACCCTGTTTTCCTCAGAATGACAGCAAAATTTTTAAGTGACAAGTCCAGCAACAAAGTCTCACACACTCTACATGTCCAAGCTCCATCTAGACTCTTCATCAATGGATCTGGTCCTTGTCCGCAAAATGGCCCTGCTTGTTTAGCCTACATCCCAGGAGGAGAAGCAACTACAGGAAATCCTATAGGAATCCTGTAGCAGTTGATCCCTCTGGAACACATACTCTGGAGGCAGGGACAGTTGAAATCAACACAGGGAACATGTAAAAAGGCTCCTCTTCGACATGAACACATCCTCAACAGATGAAACCGAACATAACTTGTGCATGCAATGTTGTTAACCGAAGGATCAGGTTCCAAACCCATGCATACAACTTCAGTAAATGAAAGAATGAGTTCTAGCACCCGTGCACAAGGCAGTAGCAAGCGAGGCAGTGGTTCCGAGACCCAAAGTCTACACAGCGTGTCCACGGCCATGCAAGTAAGTGTCTAACCTCATTCGTCGATTACATAAACTATATTTCAGAAACTACATGTCTCTGAAAATGGTTCGGATTGAACAAGGATCGGGGGCCAGTCAAACTAGCCACCCTCAGCCAGTTACATGGCTTTGTGGGATCTGAACAAGCTTAGTTACATTCAAAATCACCAATGAGCCATGCAGACGACACGTGTGGAGTGTCTAGTCAGGGAAAATTGGCGGACTGGCAGTGGTGGCGGTGGTTAATGGTAGATGGGAGGTAATGGCGGCCAGGGACACGCAGATAAATGATGGTCGTGATGTTGGATAATGGTTCAGTCTGGCCACCTCACCCCCTTGCCACGAATTGCGCCACAGTTCAGAAATGTTTGGCTGAAGACTCCCACCACCTGTTGTTCATTTGCACTTGCGACATCCTTAGCCGAAGTACTCATCCTTCGCTTTCACAATTTGTTAACCTGTCATCCGCCACCAAGCATTTTAGCCTATTTCAAAATTCTCCCACGTACTGAGCTTGTTCAGAGGCACAGTGACATCCTACAGAAGCCAGCAGAGAGTTCTATAGGAAGTACATCATAGCCTTCCGGAGCAGAGAAACCTGGACTTTTCTGCATCGAATTTGGAGTTCTAAGAGAGGTAGGCTCGAAAACACTCTTTCATGCATGGTATGTTTCAGAAAAGTGGTGAATTAAACTGTCTTGAGTTGGAGGGTTAGAGACAATTCTGCTTCTGATTCAAAAATAATAGTTTGCTTGTGTGTTACACGAAATTTCTCAGTCGGTTCTGTGTCAACATTCTCCTCCACGGTTCCTGTTAACAAATTTTTCATGTAGAAAAGATAAAGCACTGTGAGGGCTAACCTGTGTATGAAGAATTAAAACTTACATGGTTTTGTGTATGATGAGGATGAAAATTGAGCTCTGTGTCCTATCTGTGGAAATCTAATTCTTCCTGTTATACATGGGCAACAGAGTTTTGGGTAGCAAAAGCATTAGAACCAGTGAATTGGTGAAAACTAAAAATTAAACACCCGAGAGATCCTTTCTTGATGTTCAAAGGAGGAAACCATAAACAACATTCCCTTTCTGCTTAGAGCATTGAAACAGAGCACTCTCACCATGCTAGGGGGGTTTATCAGGAAGGAACCCTCGAATTCAAGTAAATTGCGTGAACATCCTGAGGTGGTGAACCTCTTCACCCGTGCCAACTGGATGACCTTTTGTGACAAAATTCAGGGTCATGACGATGAAATAACGAAGGAATCCTTAATGTCCCTATAGCCTAAATCAAAAACACAGGCCACAATGAACTTCAGAGGTTGACCCTAAAGCTTACCCATAAACTCATTAGTCGATTTACTAGTGTGCCATTAGGGATACCCTGGAGCAAAGAGGAGAGGGCATTGGGCTAAAAAGCCAAGAGAGAATTCTTCCTACCCAAGGAACAGCTTTCAGAAGACAAGAACGAGGTATGGAGAGCCAACCTACATCCTCTTTGGAGCAAATCTAGTCTCCAAATCATGAAATACATTACTTGCGAGGGGTGGTTCAGTATTTTCTACGACTATCATTTCCGATTGCTAAGTGAACTAAGACATAGGTTGGATTTACCTCCAGAATAGAAGTTGAGCCTTACCTATATTCTTCTGCAATCATTAATTGAATGTGGCACAAAATTGAAGGAAGGAACACCGGATCAATTAGCCCATTATGGGCTTATCAAGCTTTTAGTGGAAGATGCCCTCCACACCTACATTGTTCCTCTCTCCCAGGAGATTTTCTCCAACATGTCCAGAGAAGATGATATTCAGATTCTAGCCGGGGAATTCACCTCATCCAGAAGTGAAGAAAAGGAACACACTGAGGCAATAGAGAAAGCCAGTGGCAGAGAAACATAGGACAGATCACCACAGAAAGAATATAAAGGTAAATGAGGAAAGGCCAAGTTGTTGAGCCTAAAACTATGGGAGGATCAACGGCACAGACGCCCCGGGAAAAACGATTACAGAGTAGAGCAGAGAGGACTAAAAGGACTAAAAAAAAGAGGGGACAACCAAGTCAACCAAATAGGAATTAAAAGGAAAGACACATCCAGCTAATCAGACCGAAACAATTTCTACAGGAAGCATGAAAACAGATTCTACAGGAAGGATGAAAATAGATTCTACAGGAAGCATGAAAACATTTTCTACAAGAAACATGAAACTAGTTGAAACAGTTTCTACAGGAAGTATGGAAGCATAGAAACAAAAGGAGAAATCACCCGAGATTTTGGCTAGGTAGGCAACAGTTGTACTGGCTGCCTTAAGCACATCTCCAAAACAAAGGGGGAAGTGAAAAAGGGAGCCTTCCATGTATTTTAAGGCAAGAAGGAGCACATGGATAAAAGCTGGCAGGCCCCAGCCATAGTCAAAAGAGCCAATTACGATTGAGGAGACCTCATCTAAACAAAAGGAAAGGTATCCTCTAAAGGAATCCATCACCTATGAACGGGGAAGACCGAAGACCTCTCTACAGGATCCTAAGACAATTCTGCAGGAAATGCTGGCTAGACTAAAGGAGACTGAGGAGTTGGAAGAAAAGGCAGCTAAATCATCCCAGGAGGAAGAGAAGACTGAAAACATTATGGAACCTAGCCCCCAGCCCAGCTTGGGCTCCTACTATAACCTGTTAGAGGCCGGAAAGATATTTCCCCAAAAATTCACAGTGCCACTTTTCTTTTCACTCGAAGAGGAGAGGGTGAGGACCCACACTTGAATGAAGATCGCCAAGTCCAAGGGTGTGGCAGATATAGGTCCCTTGGAAGAACAAATCAAAGAGGCAAGAAAAGAATTGGCTATGGTACGGCATGTAGAAATCAGCCAGCAGGCCAAGCTACAGGAAGAAAACGAGCTGCTTAAACAACAACTACAGTTACAAGGACACTACAAGGAAGACAGGCCCCACACCTTGGGGGAACATTGCCAATAGGAGGAGCCCACAACAGACAAAGAAACCCCTGATGAACAACAAAAGAGAGATGGATTGCAAGCTGAAATAGAGGCACTGACTAGACAGCTACAGGAGAAGGAGTTGCAAGCAACACAAGAGATACAGTCTCTAAGGTAGCAGGTGCAAGAGAAGGAGGCCCAACTGGCCTACATGGCCATCTGGGAAGTGGAGGAAATGCAGTGTAAGAAACCTACCAAATCATATGCCTTACACCTTAAGGATCAGTGGTTGTAGTTCTAGATTAACACCTTGGCCTAAAGGGGCATTACTCCATTTCAAAACTACCATCAATTCATGACTTTATGTGACAATAGCTCATCAGAGGACAAGGCCAAGTTATTAGAGTTCTACCTCCACAACTTGGCCCTTCCCAACATGAACTTGTGGGACCCCAATGCTGCGGTGGGAGATGTGCAACTTATGGCCATGATCTCTTGGCTAAATCATGAAGAAAAGAGAGCAGCAGAGGTCCGAAATATTATGGATAGGGAACTAAAGGAGCCACTAATGATCAAAGCAGAGCCGGAGGATCCCTCAGCACTAATATATGCCCACCAGCACTTGGCTAATGATGCTCAGGCCCTACCAGATTATATTGAATGACAAACTCAAGCCATAGCCCATTTTGAAGACATGGAGAGATTGTTGGGAGATAACTGTGTTCATGCTTGCTCTGAGGGAGATAACTGGATTGGCCTCAAGTTTAGTCCTCCCTTGCTTTTGGGGTTGCTGGAAAGAGTCAAAGAAGAGGAGGAACACAAGTAGTGGGAAGAAGTGGAAAGAAAAGCAGGATTTCATGACTGTGAAGAGGATATCACCTCGGAGGCCTGGGATGTGAGGGAGGCGGTCAAGGCAATCAAGGATGACGAGCTGGATTAGTTGCTTAGAGGATGAGAAACCCATTCAGCAGGGGGGGGATGATGAGCCCTGGAATTGGGTAACTTATTGGGATCATTTTGCTTATTTGTTCTTCGTCAATCCACCATTTTTCATAGTTTATGCATGTTTTTTGAGTATATTTATGTTATTTGAATGAATGAGGATAGTCACTTGACCAAGGAGGCTAACACGTTGTTAATGCATATTTTTGGATGAATTTTGGACCAAGGCTAAGTAATTATGATCCAGAGAAAGCCAAGAATGAAGGAACAAGTTTGAGGATTTGTAGGAAGGGTGTGCCCTACATTAAATGGCCCCTTCCGCGAAATCTCCACCCTCAGCTCAGAGTTTAGAAGGCCACCGAAAAGGATTCCTAAGGGTAGCCAAGCACTCTTGTGTAAAGTAGCTGAGCATTGGCAGTTTGAGCAGCCAAGCCCCTTGAGTTAAGGAGGGTTGTTGGAGACCCTCGTAGTGGATAAATAGGAAGGCTCCCATCCTTCGTAGGTTACTTTTTGGACTGTTTTTTTTTGCACTAGAGTGCTGGTATTTTCTCAGTTCGTTTTTGTAGCTACTGTTGTATAACTTTCTTGTGACATGGTTATTTTTAAGTAATGGAAGGCAGATTTCTTTGGCATCAGTTCTGAGTTTTTCCTGGGAGCCTAAAGCTCTTGGGGTTGGGCCCAACCCAAGTGCCAAGGCTTCCTTTGTGTATTGTTATTTTCTTTTTATGTCTTTGCAAAATAATTTATGTTAAGTAGATTAGAATCTTGCTTAGTTACATAGCTCATGGTTGATGATTAAGAAGGATTTTCAAGTTCAGATTGATTTGATAGGTTAATAACAGGGAATATCTTCAGAAAAAGGCTATCAAGCACCTTGGATCTCACCTCTCCCACATTAGATCATGAGCTGGGAGCAAGGTGACCTTGCTGCCACCAAAAACATTATCTTTGCTCCACCATGCAATTATTAGTGTTAGATTCTCATTTGTCGAAGTTGACACCAGTTGTGGTTGCATGCTTAGGTTCATGATTGCTCAGTTGCATAGTTGCTTCACATGATTTTGTTGCAAATAAACTTTTGTTCATTTTCTTTGCTGTTATCTAGGTCAAATTAGGTCAAAGTAATTAGGTCCTTGATTTTCGAAGTCTTTGGTTTTTCCATTTGAAAAATAACTTGCAGAGCACCTATAATACTTCTTTACCTACCCATATGCCATCAATCCCACCTGCTCCATCCTCCAACCCAGATTCTTGCCTTACATTTGCCATATTCGCTCGCTTTGCCCTAAATTCCCATATTTTTGTGTAACATTAGTCTACTCCTCCTTGAACAAATCCAACCATCCTCTCCACTCCTCAGCTCCATCCACCAAGTCCTGGACCTCCTCACACCCTTATCTCACCTATATACCCACTCCTTCACCTTTCTTCCTCCATCAATCGTCCAAAATCCCCTTTCTGAACATCCTATAGAAAGTTACAAAACATCCTGTAGAACCCCTGTAGACTTCCTGTAGAAGCTCACGAAAGTGGTTTCTTGATAGCCAAACTCTGTGAAACTCTCTGGAAGGATGGTGGGGACCCTTTAGACCCTCTCTGAACCTTCCCTACCTCCTGTAAGCATTTTCTCTCGCCGATCCACCTCTACATAGTCAAAAACAGTTAAATCACATGTATGATAATTCTGACAACTTATTCAAAAAATACAAAAAGATGTTTTCTTCAGATTTTACCCTAGAAGTAGCTTAGGCACATGCATTTTACTTTCCTTGGAGTCAATGGCATATCTTCCAGTAGCTTCCATCCTCTTTCCTGCATCCATAGGGCTAGCTGGTAAAATTAGGGTTTGCTAGGGTTTGCATTTCCTTTCAGTTTTCTCAGTTTCTTTCTGCAAGTAGATTAGCTTCCTTTGAGTCAGCTTCCATCCATCAATTAAAGAGATTCTTCTCAGAGCTCATAGAAGTTGGCTTAAGCTCTTGGCAGACTTGTGCCAGCTGACCAAGTGATAGCTGCGGCGAGAGCTAGTACTTATGCATACAGCACCGTCGCTTCCAAGTTTGTTACAAACTACCACATTGATAAAAGTAAAGAAAGGAGTCCCAAGAGTCACAACATTATTGCTACAATACTGGAGCCCACCAACAAGCTCAAAAAATTTAAGTAAAACCCATTCTACCATTTGGGGGATATGGACAAAATAAGGAAAATATGTTGTTTCCTATAGTACTACTACAAGATGTCCTAGTTCTACTACAGGATGCCCTATTTTACTACAGGGAAACTGGCTTAAATATTATGAGATGGTAGGAAAGGTAGAATGAAGTGTGGGAAATTTTTCTAATGATGGAATAAGGTATAGGGAAGGTGAACATCACCGATAGACAAGGCCATCACTCCAAGACGAGCGAATTTGACTGTGATAGTTTGCTCATGGTAAGTAGAAGACAAAGGCTTAGAATCGCCAAGCTATGAAGACCTGTGCAAAAGCAAACAAAGGAGATTATCACCTCCAGAAAAACATGGATCAATCATTAACTCAACAGCAGTATGCATGTCTCTCCAACAAATGTCAAGTAGGTATAGGTATGCAATATTCTTCACCTCTTCTCTTGAGCATATTGTACTTAGAAATTTGTTTTCAATGCATGAGAGATGAGGTTTTATAAGCTAAGAATGGGTGAATAGTCTCAACTACCTTCAACTAGTTAATTGCAGCTCACTCCTTCACTCATGCAATGTGAAAAAGCCAAATAATGAAGGGTGATGATTTCAATGAATGGGGATAATAGTTAAAAGAAGAAATTTGTGCACAAGAAAAGTCACAAAAGCACTCCAAGCCCTCCATACAGTTCATATCCACTATCTATCCATCATTCATCCACCCAATTTCATAAGAAAAAAATAATATTTTGCAAGAAAAAAACTTACACTTTGTCTCACCCTGAAAATTTGTTGAAAAGAACAAACAGAGCATCCTCTCCATTTCAAAAACCTACACCACTCCCTATAAACCCTAGAATCATCCTCCAACCCCACTACATAATTTCTCATCGCTTCCATACAATTAGAAGACCCTGAACGAAGAACGAATGACTGCTACAGGAAGGCCAAATGTTGCTACAAGAAGGAAGAAAGCAACAAATTGTGCTAAAACCCAAAATCGTAGTGCCTAAGAGAGACCTAATCAAATAATAGAGCTCTAAGGCCATTAGGAAATCATCTAGGCCACAAAAGACAAGAAGAAAGCAATAAAAGGAAATAAGGCATTCACCATCAAAATAGAACTCAAACTGCAGTGATGAAAAGAGGCTTTCCAAGAAGTCTCTAGTCTCTTTCTAGCTTTTGTCCAAGGCCTAAAAGATGTTACAAAAATGGGAGAAATGCACAAAAGTCAAGTTGAGAGCATACCCTAGGCTCAAATTATTATTTATGCTCAAAACAATTTTAAACAAGGTTTCCTATAGTACTACAGGAATTGCTGCAAGGTTTGCCATGGGACTACAGGAACCACAACAAGGTTTCGTGTAGTACTACTACAGAAAACAACAAAATTACTACAAAATGTCCTAGTTCTCATCTAAAGGAATTTTGAAGGTTTCATAGGTGTCCAAATGGTGGAAGAATCTAGTATAAGGTTGGAAAAGGATGTGGAAGACCTTACCAAATGAAAAATATTGAAGAACCCATCTTGAATAAGGGGAAGAAGGCAAGCTAATGGTCTCAAGAAACACTTTGATTTTTTCTATGCACAAACGATTTTGGAAAAATGAGTGGAAATGGAATGAAGGTTTCAAGGGAGAGGATATGAATGAAATGGATAGAAAATACAATAGAGTTCACTTTCAAAGACAAAAGTTATGTTTTTTTCTTGAAAAACCATTAAACAATCATGATAAGAACAAGTACATTTTTGTGCTTGTCTTCACAAAATTTATAGCCAAGATTCTCAAGAGAAGGGACTGAGGAATGCACAAGAGAGATGCCACCAGGGCCATGAATGAGGCACAATGAGGTCACTAAGTTTCTCAGAGGATGCGGAACACTTTCAGCAAGGGGGTATGATGGGCCTCTAAATTAGACATAAATTAAGGCCCATTTGACCATACTTTGGCACATTAAACCTCTATTTTTGCATTACATAATGTATTTTTAACTTTAATATGTTCATTAGGAAGGTTTATGGATAGTTACATATGTGTGCCTAATATTATTATATTTTGTGGAATATTTTGAGAATATTGGTCCACTTATGAAGATTTGGAGGAGGGCATAATTTAGGGACTTGCTCCATACTACACGAGGATCAATATTAAATAATAAATCAACAAGATATTATGGAATTATGACATAGATTGTAGAACTTCAATGATTGATAAAATCTAGGAATGTGTTCATTTCCATTTAATACATATTCCTAGTATTGTGAACTAGATCCACTAATCAAGGTATTTTGGTTGAAAAAAATTCCTCCTTTCATGGGGAATGAATCCTAATCATTTTTTATAAGTGCCAAGTCAAATTTTCCTCTAGGGGTTGATTTTTATTAGTCTTCTTGTGGAGAGAACTCATAGTTTTGCAGCTCCATTATCATTTTGTAGTCTCCAGATTGGTGTCACGTTCATCTTCTAAACCTTGGTCTCCTTCATAGGACACTAGCTTTCGTTGGGATTGGCCATCCCAGGAGCCTCAAAGCCCTTTTGTATCATTGATTTTCTTCTCTTCACTTCTTATTCACATGCATCTCTTGTTCTTGTTTCTTTTTATTTCTCCATTTAGTGTTAATGATTTTTCGTTGTAGGATTGGGTTAAAGGGTTGAAGTAAGTTATTTTTCAAGATCAAAAACATCATTTCATCCTTGGAATAACTTTGGAAGGTCATAGTAATCATTGAGCTACTTGGACTAGTTTGCATAAAATTCCCAAATCTAGATTTCTAGAAGTCTTTTGTGGCAAATAATAGTATATTTATGCTATATCTTAGAGCATACTAACAAGCTTGAATAAATTTGGTTCCACCTACATTAGATCACAAAAAAATTATAGTTAATAAAACAAATCTACCCCATTACATTTTCACTTGATTAGGTTAGGAATTTGATAGATTTACTAGCTCACTAGTTCTCGAATTTCTAGAATCTAGACTATTAATTTTCTGCTAGTTTTTAGCATTGGTTCACAGAGGTCTTCTTGAGTGATTCCACTTCGAATAGAGACCTAAGACATCCTATTCAATAAAAAAAAAAAATACCATCCAATTTTGATTGGATTTTGTTTGTAATTCGATGAATTATAACACCCTATAGAAAATTTGTTCTTTCCTCTAGTAGTAGTATAGGAAACCCTGTAGAAGTGTTTCCGCGTGTATATATTTGCCAAGATTCGCTCAAGAAGCTTGGTTATGATCCATTAGTGTTGAATAAAGACCCCTAGGCTATAAATGAATGATTAGGGAATACTAAAGACAACTTAGGACTTGCATCTTTACCCATGCAAAACATTTCAGTGATTTGTGCTAATGGACAAATTTATCGATTTGATAATACAATGATGATTTTTTTGATTGCCACCTCCAATGAAATTTTTTAATCGATCTAAAATATTTTAAATGTAATGGTTTACATTTATTTAATGATCTTTATGCTATTAGAATAGGTTTCTTTCCTTGTACTTTCTTTCTTGCAATAGGTTAAGGTTTCCATTTCGAGAATTTCATTTTTTGTAATTAGTTTAGGATTTGATTTCAATACATGTACTCCATTACATCATGACATCAAAGGAAGAACACATTTTATGTTGCACATAAAGTTTCGATACATCTTAAGTTTTTATGAACCCTGGGTTGATAATTAAAGTTGGTATCCTTAGGAGTTGCAACATTCTTGTAGAAATACCGAGGCTCATCAGTAAGCTAGCCAAAGGAAGTGTCAATAGATGAGGTTTCCAACATTCATCTAACCAATCCTTCAAGGTTTGAATTTTAAAAATCCTAACTCTAACTTTACCTACCACTTCTTGATCTATCATCTCCATAACCTGATCCATTTCGACATATTTTCTTAGTAACATCTTGAGTAGAACCTCCTTGGATTTAACACATTTTTTCATTCACCTCTTTTTTCTTGTGCTTATCCCTACTCTTACCACTTCATCCCTTCTGGATGTCTCTTTTCCTTAAGATACACTAGAGATGGCATATTCTTTGTTTACCTCTAGCTGATTTTTTTGATTTTCTATATTTAATAGCAAAGCTACAAATATGCTATTGTAGGTTCCTTATACTAGTAGTCCAACCTTTGGATCTATACTATCACCTCCCAGCTACATCCCATCTCCATTTTTCTCTTTTATCCTTGGGTATTGACATATCATAGTAGGTTCTGATTTTGTTCTACTCATCCACCTTTGAGCAATAATATTTAATTCATTGGATTTTATCCTTTAGAGTCCAAAGGGAGAGGAAAAAGTGGTTCATTTTCCAACACTACATCTAAAGGCACTAGCTCCCATGCTACTAGAAAAGCACCACCATTTTCCACATCCAACCATAGTTGATGAACTGGTGAAGTAGAATGACCTTCGATCGGTGTTGGAAGTAAGACAATTAAAGAACTAGCTTCAATTTTATAAAAAATGGAAGAGATGTTAATACCCATTCCCTCCTTCCCTAAATAAATTGAATGGTTTCCAACAATTTTTTTTCTAGTTGTATCTGACCAAATCTACCCACCTCATAAAGGTCATTGGAAAAATATTCAAATTCTTCCTCTAAATCCATAAAATCCCTCTTTCCCTAAATACATGAAACCTAAACTTTCTTGCATGAACCCCCATGATCAAGCTACAATCTCATGCATGGAATTCATTCATGATTGAGGATTGGGGATCATAATTTACATAGCTCCTTCAAACATTCTTCCTAATTTTGGAAGGAAGTCACAATGAAAATCCCAACCAGTTTTTAATCCTCAAAATTCCTACCTTGGTGCTTGATTGTTTACATTCATATATCTTGGTCCATATTTAAGGCCTAGAAATATATTACGTATTAGGCCTCGGATTGGCTTCTCTATTTGGACAAAAAAACTATTGATATCAAATCCTTGATGCCACAAAATAATTTTATATATATAAAGTGAATTTTTAGATTTATGATAATAGAGAGAGCCCAAAGTCTAGGTCTCAAGGCAAAGTAACATCTGGATGGGCTTTTTGTGTATAATTACAATACCATGGTGTTATTAGTGTGTTGAAGCATCCTTAATACAAAATCATGTATTAAAGAGGTCCCAATATGATGTCAGTCAATAGACCATAATTGTGGGCCTTGATAAGATATCAAACCTTTATAAAATTAGTTTTGAGCCCGAAAAGGATCTCAGGATAATAGGATGTCAAACAATAATAGCATTAGTTGTGGTATCGAATCAGATATCGAGACGATATGGTATTCACTCATAGATTTTTATTTTTTAAATAAATGAAACAAAGTGATTGAATTCCAAGAAACCAAAAGGAGGTAAATTGGATGGAAAATTTGTGGTCTACATCAACTAGCATACCTTCTGTAAATTCAGTTTTAGCAGCAACTACACATTCTAAACATTTAGCCCCAATGATATTGGAACCCCTTTGCCTCCAGTAAATACAAAACCTCAAATTTTCTCTGATAATAAATGTTATCACTAACCTCAGTATTCCTGGGTTAAACTCACTTACAATAGTTTAGAAAATCATATTTTTTGAAAAAGTCCATATCTATCACTTTTCTCCTTTGATCTTGACTTCATTGCAACCATTTTTCATTGCTTCAACAAATCCCTTCTTTCGCTTCCCCTTGCTCATTTTGCCTTGCAATTAGGATCAACTCCTAGATTTAATATAATCGGCTACAAATATTTCATAAACAATTATGATTACCTTTGATTGTGTATGAGAATATATGAGATGAGTTACGTAAAACATGGCCAATTTCTACACCTTTGTAGGTTTAACAGACCTAAGTATAGTCTTCTATTGTGTTCTCTTTGGTTGTCGCTTAATTATTGGCTAAATATACACACCAAAAGCTTGCGGGTAGGGATTTCCTATTCCTTCTATGCAAAACAAATTCTATTTTGGCTCCTCAACTCTATCTTGTTTCATCTGTCAAATTCATTAAACATTGTCAAAATTATCTCTAATATAAAGCTAAGTTGTCACCAATATATGAGTGGAACTTGAATTAAAAACTAATTCTAATATTGGTCATCATTTGTTATTCAAAAATTGACAAATTATTAAATTTTTAGTTAGATTAAAGATATTTGTTAATATAATATTAGTACTAGCATAGATCCATTTTAAGTTAGATCTACCAAGAGTATCGAGGTATCAAATCTCTCGAGATGAAACCTCTTTTTTAGGACAAAACATGAATAAAGATTTTCACCACTAGATATTTTATTCCTCTTTGTACTTGGTAGATATGGAAGTCAAATGGATCTTTCCTTAATAATAGTTTTTTTAATTATATGTCAATTTCACACACACACACAATAGATATATATATATAATATATATATATATATATATATATATATATAATATATATATATATATAATATATATATATATATATTATATATATAATATATATATATATAATTTTATTAAAACCATATCCCCATGTAGGGTGTTTATTCTAATGGCACATAACAGTTATGATGAGGACAATTGGTCTTCATTGCCACATGGCCTACCTAATTCTCTTGACCACATGATGGAGCACTACATTATATTCTCACATATATGGTAATATTATAAGTTTTAGGTGTAAGTATGCCTCCCTATGGCAAGTTTGCTCCATATTGGCTGTAGGCAAAAATATTCGAGTGCGGCTCTTTACATTCATTGTTGAGGTTGATATAATAAGGTTGTAGGGGTGCTCCCTTTTGGAACTCCCTTGGATTTTCGTTAGCAACTGTACCATCCCTCAATTTTCATTAGTTGTACTCATGTCTAATCACCATACAACTAATTATTAGGGTTGTAATGACTGTGATGGTTTGCCCAAATCTCGGTGCATAGTGGTTTATGAGATATTAGAGGGTTGGTATTTCTCTCCTTTTAACATTGGATGCTCATCTCCCTTCTAAAATTGTATGGTCTCTCTGGGCTTTCAAGTGGCCAGCAGAATTACTTGTAACGACTCAACTCTCCCGCCAATTTGTTCTCCCATTTTCCATCTGTTGACTGGTCTAATTCAGTACCATACACATTTTTGTCTGAGGATGGAAATAATTGTTGTAGGGTCTTGAGGAAATTAGTTCATTGGTCAATTTGTAATTTGTCTCTAGTTTCTCACGTTGAAATTGAATGAGTTTATCAATTGCTCATTTTCCTATTAGATAGGTTAGGGAGAATAGAGATGACAGGCTCGATGCTTAATTATAGGGTTCAAATTACTAGCAAAAGGATATCACATGGTCACCTTCCAAACCCATGGCCTTTTGGAGTGGCGTGGTACCACCATGACACTAGTCAGCTAGCTCATGTAACAAGGAAATTACAGCTATGGATGGCTTGAAGCGATTGGCCCACAATCCGTGGCTACATAAAAGATATATCATGTGGCTACAATGGAATCTTAGTTAGGGTGATTCCTTGTCTCCACTAACTCTACAAGTCAAACACTCTTATAAGTTAGTCCTTTTTTCTCTTAGAAAATTGTAGTTTTTTTTTCTCTAAATATTGGCCATGACCAGGCCTTAATTCCTCTATTTTCTTAAGGATTCCTAAAATTTCGTCAAGGTATTTTTATTTATTTGATGCAAAAATTCGGAAAACACAATGTCATTTAAAGATGCTTAACTTGTGTTACTGGTTTGGTTTCCTACTAGGCAGACTCATAGCACAAAATTATCTTCTCTATATCACCTCATTCAGTTAATGGAATGTTGAACCTTATTTTTTTTATTAGAATATTGATAGTATATAGAATTACATGCATATGTTCTTCAAATTTCTCTTTGACATGTTTTAATTAATTTTTTAATTTAATGTAATATGTATAGGATATACATATACATAATTTTCTCTCACACAACATATATATTCCTTTTGATATATATTATATAAAATATTATATATAACTATATACATAATATATATATGACAGGGAAACATCTCTTCCATACTAATTTGGGTGGCAAATATATATATATATATATAATATATATATATATGGCACCCAAATTAGTATGGAAGAGATGTTTCCCTGTCTTATAAACCTTTTGATTAGGCCAAATAACACAATAATAAATCATACAATAAATAATAATTAAACTAGGCTAGACTCATCTTTACTGTAGATCTTCCAAGCATTAAGAGGGATCTAATTCCTTGATATGCAAACCTCTTTTAGAGCTTGGTAGATCCAAATCCAAGATATGTAGGTTTTTACTTATAGATTCAACAACTTACGTGATATGCTAAAACACAAGACAATAATCTACTCTATGCCTCAGCAAAACCAAAATTGATCAATGAAAACAATAAGAATAAAAGGAAGAATATCAATTGCACATAAAACAATTTCTTTGGGGTAAGAAACTGCTAAAAAGCCTTACTATCTATATTGCATTCACCAGAAGATTTGAGAAGAAAATACAATGCTTGTTAAACCCGAACAATTCCTGTACTAGTACAATCTAACTCTTTGCTTCCTAGGCTGACTCTGGCTAACGGTTAGCGAATTTACTATTCATATAAGCCCCTACATCCTTGCACGATCCCTAAGGTAATTAGCTTGTATTTAATGGAAAAAATTCCCTCTCCATAACTACGAAATCCAAACATAGGCCCTCAACTGATTGTATGCACCATTTGTAAAATTCTAAAAATTATACAATTGATAGTACACTATCCATAACTCTAATCGCAATTGGATCTTCCTCTAAACTGACATATATGATTTATTTATGAGTGAATCTTTAGTTAGCTAGTGTGGAATTGGTGATGCACTAGTGCACTACTCCACTTCTAGACCTCTACTAGTTCCTCCAAGAGGTAGAACTAGTTTAAGTGACTATAACTATGTTAGGCTAAGTTATCTAACTACAACTCAAAAGAACTGAACATGGGGCCCTAAAATTTAGGGATCAATATACATGACTCTATATAGACTTCCAACTCAAATTTCTTAAGTCAATTAAGTCAATTTAACTTAATTAGATATTACAAGTTGCTATGAGAATAAAATTACAATTTAATTCACAATTTAATTCAAGGACATATTAAATATAAATTTCTTATTTCTATGTTTAACACTTCCTCTCAATAGGAAATGGATAATCAACTACCTTGATCTTGCCACAGTGAAACTCAAATTTTCATATTGACAATGCCTTCATCAAAATATCTGCATCCTACTCCTCTGTGAGAATGTACTCTAGCAACCTAATTCTCCTCTGCACACAATCTCAAAAGATCATGATACCAGATATCGGTATGGTTGGACCAATCATGAAAAATTGATTTTTAGAGAGTTTGATATAACTATGATTGTCATGGTAAATCACAGTTGGATCCATCTACTAACCAAACAAACCAACCATAATCTTCCTCATCGAGATAGCGTCACAAGATGCTTGACTGGAAACCATGTATTCTCTCTCTCCTCATTTGAGGTCAACTGATCTTTGTTTCCTATTGTACCAAGAAAAAACTACTAACCAAATACTAAAGATCCCTCCTGATGTTCTCTTCCTGATGGATGGATTCCTTGTTGAATTTGCATCGATTAAGCCTTGAAGCTTCACTCCCTTTTCCCGTTTGTACCATAAACCATATTGAGTATTTCCTATAAGGTATCTCAACACATGCTTGGCTGCCTTCCAATATAACTTGGTCAGCTTAACCATATCTTGACTAAGTTGGTTAACTTCATAGCACATGACTGGTCATGTGTTAACCAAATTAATGAGTGAACCCACAAGCTGCATGTAAATAGTAGCTTCCACTACTTCACTAGAAGTAGCATCCTCCTTACTCCAATTAATTTCCTTGACGAGTCTCCATGGGTTTACTACTCTCCATGTGGAACCCTTTCAGTGTCTCTTTGGCATACTTTCCCTGAGAGACAAAAACTTCTTCATCACCTTTCCATATTCCCATGCCTAGAAAGTAGTGCATGAGGCCCAAGTCCTTCATTTCAAACTCTCTTACAAGGTCCTATTTGCAAGACTTGACCAACTTAGCATCACTTGTTAGAATCAAATTTCTGACATATAAAACAATAATCAATAATTTACCTTCAACCCTAATATGGGAAATCTTTGCATCTACTTCACTTTTAGTGAAGTCCAATCCAGTGAAGTAGCTATTGGTCCTAATGTTCCAAGCACGGGGTGCTTGTTTCAGCCCATACAATGCTCACTTGTGACAACAAACATGTGACTCTTGTTTGAAGGTATCAAAATCTTCAGGTTGCTCAATATACACCTCTTCCTCAATCATTTCATTAAGGAAGGTTGTGTTTACATCCATATGATGTATCTTCCATCCCATTTGCATTAACAGTGCAAAAATGGATATGACTAATAGTACCTTGCAACAGGAGAAAAGGTCCCATCGTAATGAATCCCCTTCACTTGAGAAAATACTTCAGCCACAAATGTGGACTTGTGTTTCTCCACACTACCATCTGTTGCTTGGTTTACCTTATAACGCCATGGGGAACTCACTGGTGACTTTTCTGCCAGTCTTGGGACCACATCCCAAATATTGTTCCTAACAATGGATTCATAATCCTCAACCATGGCATCAACCCAAACCGATTGCAACACTACTTCCTCAAAAGAGGACGCCTTAGTCTCAACACATCCACTCAAAAGAACCACATATCTAGTGTACTTGTCTAGTGACATCGTCTGCCTACGATGTGATGTTGGTGATCCCAAATTCTCTCTCACTTCATGCAATAACATGTCGGCCTCTCTAGTGCAATTTCACCCATCTGTAGAAGACTCTGTATTAGTGGGTGTCTCCACTCCCTTATTCTCTGCATGAGCCTGCTCCATATCAATTCGAGGTTCCTCCTTAGGAGCTAGAATCTCCTCAACTGCATGTAGCTAAAACTCCCTCTAGAGGGAACATCTCATGACCTTATCTTCTTCAAATTTTACATCCATGCAAACCACTATCATCCTATTGGTTGGTAGGTACACCCAATAGTTGTGAGGTGTATGATTGTAGCCCACAAATATCCCAACTTTGTTGTTGGCTCAAGATTCTTCCATGCATACTTGTTTACATGGTAGTAAACCGATGAACCAAAAATCTTGAAGTGACCCACATTTGGTTTCTTCCCTAAAAATGCCTCTTCTAGTGTACTCATCCTAAGAATTTGATGAGGTTTTCTATTATACAAATAAACAACTATGTTGCATGACTCAACCCACAAGTGTAGTGGTAGGCCCTAATCATGAAACTGTTGGATATAATACTGAGCTGGGGGGGGGTGGTGAATCAGTATTATAAAGTCAATAAATTCTAATTTCCATAATCATATTTATATAAATTACTTTAGTTAATGGAAATTGCATGTGTTAGGGCCTAAATCTACCTCAGGCTAAGAAAGGCAGGTCTAGGGTAACATCAAACCACACTTAACCTGGTAGCTAGACCTACTAGGTCAAGAGAGGGCTCTCTTCTTGTCAATATCAATGAAAACTTATCAAAGAAGGCTTGATATGAATGATATAAAAACTAATTTTAGGCTAGGTATGATTGCTGATAGGAATTTGTTTGAATTTAATGGTTGGTTGCTAGATCAAATGGGGAAGGAAACTTCCGGTCCAGGAAATCAACACAGATTTGCAGAGGTTTTTGTGGGGCGAGGTAGGAAAGTGTTTTATCACTTTGAAATGAGTGTAATGGTGGATCTAAAGACTGTTGAGGAGTTGGAGAGGGCATGCAAGTGTCATGAGTCCTCTTCAAATAGTAGAAAACATGTAGAAGTAAATAAACCCCAACGTAGAGCACTGAAACACCAATGAATTCCACCTTTAAAACTTGATTAATTTAGTTATGTAGAAAGAGGGATATTATGGCACACATAAACATAAGATCAACTAAATTACAAAGAAGAAAACAATGCTAACTCATATTACCACAAGAATCCCACAAAATGCTGCAAAACCCTGGTTTATTTCCTTGCGAAACTACACAAATGATATACAAAGTAGCTTAATGCATCCACAAGAGTCCAACCTTGACAAATGACTAAGAAAGTAGAAGATATAGGTATCAAACCACCTATGCTACCAATTAGGGGTCGAATCCATGATTCAAGGAGCTGTTTTAACAAGATCTAAACTAGGAACTGAAAAATAGGCAGTGGAACAAATTGCCTCTAAAACAATGGAAACTGATTCATTCAGTTCAAAACCACCTAAAACTGATGTATCTACCTCCTTAAGTCAATTTTCATAATTTTTACATCAAAGTACATCAATTTACATCATAAATTTGACCATGAGAGAGAAAAATTCAAACTGGTAGAAGACTAGGCGAAATTCTGAGCAAACAGGGAAATATCGCAATTTTTTCTCCTATGCATAGTGTCGTTGATTCTGTGTGTAGCACTTTTCCAGACCAGATTTCGAAGGATTCCCGAAGTCCAAATCAGGTGTAGAATAGTTCATTGGATAGCTTGGTGAGTCTACTTTCTGGAACAACTTGAGTTGTTTGATTTGGAGTCCATTTACCGCTCTAAAAATGCAATCTCCCAAGACATCTTCCTGTGTGGCAAAAACGTGGCAAAGAGGGCACTTTTTGGGTGTTTTTGGCCCTTTTGGAGGTCCAAAACTTGTCAAAACTTCCCATCATGCATATTCTTTCATTCTGATTCCAAATATGTAAGCCATTTTGCAAGAAGATGCCTCCATCAAAAGCGTAGCGCTGGTGGCTAGATGCGTAGTGTCAGCAATTTTTCATTGTTTTTGCTTGATTTTGCCTCTTTCTCCCTCAAACCTGATTTTTTTTGGCTCACTCTCTTTGCACAAAATGAAGAATTTAAACACAAAGAAGACCTTTATATCCCCTTGGTTTTAATTCTTCATTTACAAACCCACTTTTCTAAAGTCTTTTTCACTTTGATTTTAAAAGCTTTGTTTTTCATTTTGCCATTTGACTCTTCTTGATCACTTGATGAATTGATGCATTGATTTTTTTGTTTCTTGCAGTAGTTGGAGTTGGCATGGTGACCAAGGCTAGTATCATTGAACTTATTACATATAGAAAAAATTAAAATTACATCAAAATTTTATACATAGAAAAATAAAACTCTGTTTTACCTCAAAACAGGGTTCTGAGGAAAAACTCACATATTGAGTATATCATCATTGAAATTTTGATTTTATGGATTTATTTGACCTCCTCGTTTGCCTGTTGACCATTTATTGAGCTTTTCCATGACTTCGTTGGCAAACCGTAGACCTAATGAGACCTAAAACCCTAAAAATGGCTTTCGTGAATGTAATGACAAAAAATGACTGTAAATGACCTAAACTTGTGAAAATAAGCCAACAGGTATAGACCATGAGGGAAATTTGATAATGAACCACTACCATCAGTTGATCCATGACCTAATGGAATGCAACTGATCAGATGGGACACTTAAAATTCATGCAAAAAGAGAATTTAAACACTGATGGAGGGATGAAGATACCAACACTAACATTAGCTCCAATGGGGATGGTAACTCCTGGGAGGTGCCAAGAATTACAGATCTATGGAAAGCAGATAGTGCCTCTTCCATTGGGCTAAATGGAGTCAATAACTTCAACAAACTAGAACTAATATCCTGCCTAAAAAATGACTCAATTACAAGACTGAAAAACATACTCGAACAACCCACACTAAATAACCAAAAACTGACATCAGACCTTTAGCTTTATCACCTTCACTTCAGGCCCCAAACTGAATGAATGATGACAGTACACACTTTGCAATGAAGGAAATAAAATGTTATGTATAGTGACAGATTATGACAGTAGAAAATTTCTCAAAGATAATATTTTTTCAGTAGCCGACCATTGACCGACCCTCCTGAACTGTCTTCCCCATTCATTTCTTTGAGGAGAAAAGAATTTTGACCTTGATATGCAGCAATTCTATATGGTCCCTTCCATAGATTCTCAAACTTTTCATGCTTGCCTTTGTCCTCATTTCTAGCATCCCACTTTAGTACTATGTCTTCAATCGGAAACTTATTTTCCTTTGCCTTCCGATCATAGATTTTCTTGATTCTCTCTTGTAGCCTAAAGGTAGTCTAAAAAACCTCCTCTCTCATCTACTACAAATGGATCATTTGTTTTATTCTTCATTGAAAATGATCCTCCTTGTTGCCAGCTTCGTGCAGAAGTTTTACAACCGGGACAATGAGAGATGTCGAGAACACCATGTCAATACCATATACTATTTCAAACAGAGACATGCCAATTGATTTCTTCTGACTTACTCTATCCGCCCATAGTGCATTAACTAGCTTCTTGTGCCAACTCTTTTTGTTTGTTTCCACCAACTTTTTAATGATGTTAACCAATGATTTATTTGAAGATTCAGCTAATCTGCTACCTTGTGGATAGTATGCAGTAGAATGACCCAAGGTAATTTGATATTTATTACAGAAACCAATCATCTTTTTGGATTTGAAAGCTCCTGCATTATCTCTAATCGGCTTGTTAGGACAACCAAAATGGGACAAAATATTATTTTTGAGAAACTAAATTATTATTGCATTTGTGGCTTACCAAGTGGGGATTGCCTCAATCCATTTTGTAAAATAATCTGTTGCTATTAAGATCCACTTGTGCTGAGCTAAAGATGTAGGATGTGTTAGAAAATTATATATATTACGGAGCAATGGAACACATAAAATATTGTAGAAATATAAACACAGAAAACGCACAAAACAAGAGAGACACAGATATACATGGTTCACCTAGTTTGGGCTACGTCGACCTCAAACAGCCAGTCCTTCCTTTCTATTATCCAGCAAAATGAAGAGACACAACCTACAACAAAGCCGCTGTAATGTCCTCTGTTTTCTCTCACAGCCTCGCCTCTATGTTTCCCGCTCACACAGAATACACATCTATATGCGCCTCAAAATACAATTCCCTCATACAAAGAGAGGGGTTGCTTTCTAGGGCAAAAAACCCTAAACTAAACATAATTTCTATCGTCAGATCATCTGCCTAATGAACTGCTCAGATTGACTAGAAATTACTATACTTTTACAAGGCAAATTTACATCTGTTTTTAGCTTCGGGGGCGCTGCCCCCGAGCCCCCACCGGGGGACCGCTGGCCCCCGGAACCCCCAGCCAGGGGGGATCGGCCCCCCTGGACCCTCACGGGGTGGACAAGTCCCCCCCGCACCCTCCCGCGTGGAGGGGTGTACAAAACTTCCTGGGGTATACATCCCGCTGAAACAAAGACCTCTGAACAATCATGCTCCACACACAACATGTCCACCATCAACAATTAGATCTAAAATTGATACATTTTGCTAAGGAACATAAAACTACGTTCCCCAGTATGGTCGCCACTATGTTAGAGCCCTCTCCTGACCTGGTAGAGCTAGCTACCAGGTTAAACATTGTTTGTGGATATCCTAAGATTGCCTCCCTTCAGCCTAAGGTTGATCTATGCTCTAGCAGCTTCAACAGTTACAAACCCAAATAGGACAATTCTTCGACTATAAGAAAGGGTATGACTCTGCTATCTTTGAAGTTCATAAACAATACAACTTAAGAAGCAAGAAGAACACTAATATTCCTGATCAGAGTAAAAAAGCAATACCTAAACAGCCTAAGAAAGTAAACGCTACAAATTAGAATCCTCAAGTTACAAAACCCTTACAAATCCTTTCTAGACCACATCAAAATCCTCCTAATCCCACCATTGAAGATGTAATAGATAACTAGCCTTCTAATGAGAAACCTTCCACTTCAGTCCCCCTCAAAGGAACAGTGGAACATCCCCTAGAAATTATATTAGCAAATCCAATTGAAAATGCTCCTAACAATGAAAAAGAAAAACATACTACTCAGAACTTTGGCCCTAAAATTCCAAATATTCAAACAGATAAATCCTCTCTGCCTTTCAATTTGGGAGTAGAGGTGGCCAAACTCAAAATTAGTAAATCTCTAAACTTTCTTGAAAATGAATATTCTGTGAATTTATTTGATGACCAGCTTGAGTTAATTTTCAGACCAGATGTTAATGGAAAGCTAGTTGAAGGAGGGCTACCACCCTTCTATATCAACCTTAACATCCACGATAAAATCCTACATAATGCCATGCTTGACTCTGGGGCCTCACACAATCTCATGCCCAAATCAGTAATGGAAACGTTTAACTTGGATATCACTAGGCCTTATAAGGATCTCTTCTCCTTTGATTCAAGACAAGTTAAATGCTTAGGTCTCATAAAAGATTTGTGTGTCCCCCTAGTTCAATACCCTACCAACACCATACTTATGGACATAGTTGTTGTTGACATACCACCCAAGTATGGAATGTTGTTGTCTAGATCTTGAGGTGCCAAACTCTCGAGATCTTTAAAACTGGACATGTCCTATGCTACCATATCAGTCTTTGGACACCCCAAGAAACTGTATAGAGAAACTCTTATGAAGTATGTAGTAAGTTCCCAGGAGAGACCTCAAAATTTTCTGATATATTCAGTACATTCTGATATTGATTCCTTCATACTTTACAATGATGAAAATAATCAAGAAGACACTTCAAGTAGTATAACAACAGAACCAGAAGAAATTTAAATATTAAAGGAAAATCAAAATGTCCAAATTCATGAAACATCGGATAAAAAAGATGATCTAGACACCTTAGTAAAGAAGGATTCCACTACCCCAGATGAAAATTATGAACATGAAATCCTGTGGCATCTTGAATTTGATGGGTTAGTCAAAAAACTAGGTGTAGGAGCAGGTGTGTGGATTTATAACTTAGAAAACAATCATCCAGAGGGCCATGCTTACAGACTAAATTTTAAATGTAAAAACAACATGGCCGAGTATGAAGCACTTCTCTTAGGTATGAAACTGGTTAAAAGGTTGGATCCATTACAGTTTCTATCATGGGAGATTCTGAGTTAGTGATCAAATAAACTAAAGCTGTTTATATGACTAAGGATCCTAGGCTAGGATTTTATAGAGGAACGGTGATAGAAATACTAAATACCTCTTTAGAAACCAAACTTACTGTTATTCCAAGAAAACACAACATGCAAGCTCACAGCTTAGCCATGTTTTCTAGTACTTGTAAGTTGCCCTTTCAGCCCAACCATTAGTACATTATTGTGGTTAGGCATAGGCCTACGATTCCTGATAATAGAAAGAACTGGCAAGTGTTTGATAATGATCAACAAATTAACCATTTTCTTACTTTAAATGAGGAATTTTTGAATAGTAACATAGACACAGACATAACCGTAGATTTTGATTGCTTTGACGAAGTAGAAATTAACAAACTACAAGATGATCAGATAGATAGATTTCACCCTACAAAGTTTTCTAAAGCAGATATTTGAAACCTGAAATAGATGGAAATTGATTAAGTCATTGATGAAGAAATTGAAGTCATAAACCTTAAGGATAATTTTATACCCAAAGAATTAACTCCTTTAGAGGACTTATTCAACTCAAACGATAGTCCCAAAAATCTTAAAATGCAACCTTTGAAGTCAGACATTGAGGAATGTAATAGAGGATCTGAAGAGAATCCCAAACTAATAAAGTTGTCAAAATCATTACCTCCCAATGAAAAGTTCAAATATATCGAATTGCGGAAAGAATTTCAGGATGTTTTTTCCTAGAGTTATGAGGACCTGAAATCTTATGATACTAACATATACAACACACTATTCCATTAAAAGAAGATCAAAATCCCTTTAGACAGAAGCTTAGAAGAATTAACCCTGTTCTACTGCCTTATATTGAAAAGGAGATTAAGAGAATGTATGTGATCTTAAAATCACCTTATCAGTGATCTCAGTTAAATATTTATTGAATGAGGGTACTACAAACTCATGTGCTGGTGTGTGTCTATGTTATTTAAGGCAACGGATCGATCATATTGCAAAATACATAGACATTGGGAAATGGAAAACAGCAAAGAAACACAGTAAGCAAATACAAGAACACAACAAGTTAATAAGTAGTTCATCCTATCCTCCAGGGCTACATCTTCGATCCAACTTTCAATGGTGGCCTTCTTTTATTGTGTCTTAAAGTAGATAATTACAATGAAGGAGCTAAATATGAGTCTCCTAAAATAGAACTGCTTGGCAGGGTGGTTCTTGGATTCCCCAAGCCACTAGAATGCACAGACTCTTTTCCTTACTAGCTCTTGACCTTTCTGGTCTTCAATGGAAGGAGCCCAATGTGGTGCTCAGTCCTGACAAATCCTCTCAGGGATGGCTTGAACCTCTCAAGCTCTCTGGTGCTCGACGCTACCTGGGGTCAGCTCAGCCCTCTGTCTTTTCACTTTTTCTTCACTATCTTGTCTTCTTTGTCTTCTTCCTTTCCTTCTCTTCTCCATCTTCGGTGTCTTCTGCTTCATCTATTCATGGATTTAAAGCTAATTGATCTCATGACTATTCAATTTCTCTTCTTCCTCCATCGGGTCGCCTACTGCTGCTCGCTTGGAGTACCCTGTCTTGGCATCATCATCAACGACTCATAGGAAGTGGCCACTTGTCCTCCTGTGAATTGCACCAGCTCTTCCTCGTCGATTTGGTTCTTCGATTACGTCGGGAAATGGCTCATCCGCCACCTCAGCAGTCAAATCGGACCTCAAATCTTTATGGATCTCAGCTTATTCCCCTTTCAAATTTGGTTCTTTCATTGGGTACGTTCTCAGCCGTTAGATCTGGGGCCTCTAGATCCGACGCCATTCGCTCATTTCGCGCGCTTGACTTGCTTGACCGTTAGTGTGTAATGAGTGGTGGATTTTTCTCTCCTCCGCTTGCCATGCATTGGGCGCTAAATGGAATCACTAGGTTTTAGCTAAATCTTCTTACCACCCAAGGGTACCACTGATAAATACCACCAGTTTCTCAAGCATGAGTCCCACCTTTAGCCTTTTGTACTTTTTTGCATGGTTTCCCCAACTTTCATCCGACTGAGCGTTTCGAGGCCTTTCCATTTCAAGGGGTTTTTCCCAATAATGCGTGATTCGTGCTAATCGCGCATTAGAAACTACCTCCTTTTCTTGATCCAGGCTTCCCAGGTGCTAGTTTCGCCTCCTGCGCAGTCTCCATGGGCCTCGGTCAGCGCGCTTTGACCGAGGTCCTCCTCGTTCCACGCTGGGTGCCAACTGCCACCGTTCAGAGGTTTTTCTGATCACTCTATGCTCTTGAATTCGAGGTTTGTCCTGATCTAATACAGTCATGTTACTTTGATTATTCTTCATGGATCCAATTCAGATCACGGCCTTCCCACTGAAAAAGCTTTTGGACCACCAAAAGTTGGTTTTCAAGCATCAACTAAGTGAGGGTACTGTTGTATCACTTGTCCAATCTCAATCCACTTCGCACTGCTCAGCTTTGAACCATTGAACCCTACTTTGAGGTACTCAACATCTCCTTTGCACGTCATCCTCACCTTCCCATCTAGAACTGTGTCTTCCTACAATTCATCAAGATATTCAGGTAGCAAGTCATCAATCGAAGGCAATTGACTTTTCTCTTCGGGATCCTCAATTAGAGAGGGTTCAAACAATCTCAAGCAATCTGAATTTACAACTGAGTATATGTGAATGTAAGCTAGTAGATCAAGGAGAAAATAATTTTCACCAATCTTCTATAGTATTTTAAAAGATCCATACCTGAAGGGCTTTAGCCTTTTACCTTCACCTTACATCCTGTCCCTGTTGATATACAATCATACATGGTCACCAACTTGGAAACTATGCTCCATCTGATGCTTGTCATGCCTAGCATTGTATTTGGCTTGGCTCTTTTCCAGCTGCTCCTATACTGCCTAGTGGATTTCCTGGATTTGCTCAATGAACATAGTTGCCCTATCCACATCACTATGTCCCTCAACTGTGGTATCTTTACCAATGACAAAATCCAAATGAGTCCTTAGGGTGAAACCAAAATAGGTCTCAAAAGGAGATCTCTGTGTAGAAGAATGTTTTGTTCTGTTGTAAGCATGCTGCACATAACACAAATGTTCATCCCAAAGCTTAGGATGTTTGCTACAATATCCTCTGAGTAACTGGATCACTGTCTTCTTAACTACTTCTGTCTGCCCATTAGTTTGTGGATGAAAAGCTATGCTTTTCTTTAGTTTGGTGTCCAACAGTTCCCACATACTTGACCAAAACTTCCCCACAAATCAGGTGTCTCAATCAGATACAATGGAAGTGGGTAATCCAAAATGAACGCATACATGTTCAAAGAATAGTTTTGTAGTTTCTTCAGCTATAATTTGTTTATTACAAGGTATCAAGATACGCATTTTGCTGAACCTATCCACAACAACATATAGATAATCATGACCTTTCCTAGATTTAGGCAGTCCTCCAACAAAATCCATGGAAACACTTTCCCAAGGGTGAGAAGGTACTGGTAATGGAGTGTACAAGCCTAGTTTTCTATTGTTGGGCTTGCTTTTAGCACACATAGTACACCCTCTTACATATCTAGAAACTGTCTCATTCATTTTTGACCAATAACAAAATATTTGCAGCTGTGCAACAGTTTTACATACCCCAAAGTGACCTAATATTAGAGAAGTGTGCGCTTCTCTAATTATATTTACTCTCTCAGTTTATGGAATGCAGAGTTTCCCACAATGGTATAAGAGTGGTTCCTTTACATGATAATACAATTCTTCTACCCATTTGCCTTGACTCAGAGTTGCATATACATCTTTGAAATATATATCTTGAGCATATTGTTCAATGTAACTTTCATGTAGCACATAATTATGCTTAAGTATAGTAGATGCATTTATAATGGGTCTAGATAACACATATGCAACTTTATTGTGGATACCCTTTTTATATCTGATGGCTAAATGAAACTATTGTAGAAAACCCATCCATCTATAATGTCTTGAATGCTACAACTTAGTTTGGGAGTGTAGATATTGAAGTCGTTGATGATCAGTATTTATTACTGTCTCTTTGCCCATTAAGTAATGTTTCCATTTTTTCACACTCTAAACTAATGCATACAATTCTTTATCATATGTAGGATAGTTAACTACTGTAGGATTAAAAGTCTCAGAATGGTAACATATGGGTTTACCGTGGTGTGTCAACACTGCTCCCATGGCATAGTCACTGGAATCTGTTTGGATCTCAAATGGTCTTTGTAGATCAAGTAATGCTAGTATAGGTGTTGTACTAATCTTTTCTTTCAAGGTGTCGAAGGCTTTCTGATGTTTGCCTCCTCACTGAAACACCTTGTTCAATCCTATTAAAGCATGTAAGTGAGCTGAAATTGAGGAAAAGTTAGAAATGGACTTCCTCCAATATTGTGTTGCCCCTAAGAAGCTTATCACTTCTGTAGCAAACCTGGGTTTATGCTAGTTCATAATGACTACCACTTTAGAGGGATCTATCTTCAATTCACCACCCCCTACTATATGAGACAAATAATTTAGAGATGTTTTGCCAAATTCACATTTTGAGAGTTTAACATGAGGTTTTTCTCTTTCCAAAACATCTAATTTCTGCTTAATGTGCTTTAAGTGTTCTTCCCACGTTTTACTAAAAATCAGAATGTCATCCAAATACACAATAACAAAATCATCAAGAAAAGGTTTGAGTACATCATTCATTAATCTCATGAAAGTAGCAAGAGAATTGGTTAAGCCAAAAGGCATAACTAGCCACTCATACAATCCCTGCTTTGTTTTGAAAGCAATCTTCCATGCATCTTGTTCTGCAACTCTGACCTAATGGTATCTACTGTGCAAGTCTAGCTTGATGAAATAAACAACTTCTTTCAATTGATCTAAAAGATCATCTATGTGAGGAAGGGGATAACGATATTTTGATTGTTATCATATTCAGTGCTCGATAGTCAATGCACATTCTCCACGAGCCATCTTTCTTTCTCATTAAAAAGATTGGTGACCCACATGGTGATGTGCTAGGCCTGATGAACCCCTTCTCGACCAACTCCTGCACCTACTTCTTGATTTCAGCATTCTTTAAAGCAAGCAACCTATACATTCCAATGTTAGGCAAAGTAACATCTTGCTACAAAATAATATCATGTACTATTTTCTTTTTGGGTGGTAGACCTTTAGGTTCTTGAAACAAGATATCATACTCTGAAACAACCTTTTCTAAATCAACTTGCTATTTAGCATTAAAGCCCTAAAATACATTGGTTTTTTCAGGTTTCTTTTCCTTTACAACCATCAGTAGGAATTGTTTGCATGAATTTATCATTCTTTTCATCTGCCATAAGTTTATGAGAGTATAATTATTCTTGAGCTTATGAGCTATTACAAAGTATTTGATTCCATCTTTAACAAGTAGATACTTGTTCTGAACTCTATAGAAAATATCTTTTCTATCATACAAGTAAGGACTTCCTAAAACAAATCCACATATATCCAAAAGAATTATGTCTAACTCAACCTCATCTACAAATGCTGACCCAAAAGAAAATTTGAGTTTGCACTGTCTAGTCACTTGTCGTTGCGATTTATCATTCAACCATCCTAATGGGTATGGTTTCTTGTGAGGTGTAGTTGATAATCCCAATTTCTTTACAATTGCTTCAGAAATTAAATTTACTTGTGAGGCACTATCAAACAAAGTATCAATCTTTTGATGTTTGGAAATAACTCGAATATGGAAAAGATCACATTCTTTTCTTTGATTTTCTTCATCAGTAATAGATTGTCTAGAATTACTAGTAGATGCTTCATAATTCTTACCTTTTATACCTGTGGCTACAATGGTTGTTTCATCTCTCGAGTCTGACCCCAAATATTTCTGAATAGTTGCAGCAGTCTTCTTCTTCTTGCCCTTGAATTTCTTAGGTCTCAGCTCTGGATGCAGAATCCAACAATGCTCATCATCATGCCCATCCTTTTTATATTGAGTTCATGAAGCCTTGCTTTTCTGTGCAGTGTTAGCCTTCCTTGCTTTCCACTTCTTCTTTCTTTTCTCCTTGCTCTTACTTGCAGTGGGTTGGGATGGTCCCCCAACTTCTAGATTTCCATTCTTTCCTCTAGCTTCTAGATGAGTAGCTTGTACAGACACCTCATCTATACTAGTGGGATTGAACATGAGGATGATATGCCTCATGTAGCTATGTAGACCACCAATGTACTTTAACAGAGTCTCTGGTGAGTCTAATGAGATTCCTAGAATAAATGCTCTCTTTCTAAATTCTTGAGTGTACCCTTGCACACTATACCCTTTCAACTGCCGAAGAGTTTGCCAACTCATCATGGCTTGTTGCATGTAGGCCAATGGATAGAACTGCTTTTTGATTCCAGAAACAAATTCACTTCAAACAGAGATAGGCTTACCATGTCTTTTCAGGTCAGCTTGGGTTCTGCCTTCCCACCAAATCAAGGCAGTGCCTCCTAGGTGTAGGCTTGCCAGCTAAATCTTGCTCTTGTCTGAGTCAATGTTTTGTACTCTGCAATAAACATTAATTTTTCTAATCCAATTGTCCAACTTTTCTGCATTTAGCTCTCCATCATATATAAGCAAATCAAATTTAACATCTAGCTTGATCAAAGAGGCTTTCTTGTTATGTACAGGGCTATTAGGTGGTGTGAGAAAGCTTTCCTCTTTCCATTCTCCTTTTGAGAGGTCATGGAAATGTGATTCATCCTCTCCTTTGTCTTTTTTAGAGCTTGATGAATCTTCATCCTTGTGCTTTCTAAAGTCCGTATACATTTCTTCTTCAATGGACTTTATGGCTAGGAAACTTTCTATGAATTGGGGATCTGGACCCATAGGACCTTCCTTTGACATTGTCTTCTGAGGATATACTCTCCCAATTTTAGGATTAGTTTTGACCAAATCTCCTTCTCCTAATTTGAGCTTTGATCTAGTGAGCATTCACAGCTAAAGAAACACAAGCTTTTCTAACCTTAATAGCCTAAAGCTCTGATACCACTTGATCTGAAAATCACCCTATGAATGATCTCAGTTAAAGATTTATTGAATGAAGGTATTACAGACTCATGTGTTGGTGTGTGTCTATGCTACTTTAGGCAACAGATCGATCAGATTGCAAAATACACAGACACTAGAAAATGGAAAACATCAGAGAAACACAGTAAGAAAATACAAGAACACAACAAGTTAATAAGGAGTTCACCCTATCCTCTAGAGCTACATCTCCGGTCTAGCTTTCAATGGTGGCCTTCTTTTATTGTGTCTTAAAGCAGAGAATTACAATGAAGCAGCTCAATATGAGTTCCCTAAAATAGAACTACATGGCAGGGTGGTTCTTGGATTCCCCAAGCCACTACAGTGCACAAACTCTTTTCCTTACCAGCTCTTGACCTTTTTGGTCTTCAATGCAAGGAGTCCAATGTGGTGCTCAGTCCTGACAGATCCTCTCAGGGATGGCTTGAACCTCTCAAGCTTTCTGGTGCTCAATGCTGCCTAGGGGAAACTCGACCCTCTGTCTTTCCACTTTTGCTTCAATGTGTTGTCTTCTCTATCTTCTTCCTTTTCTTCTCTTCTCCATCTTCAGTGTCTTCTGCTTCGTTTGTACATGGCTTTAAAGCCAATGGATCTCATGACTGTTCAATTCCTCTTCTTCCTCCATCGGGTCACCTACTACTGCTCACTTGGAGTTCCCTATCTTGGCATCATCATCAATGGCTCACAGGGAGTGGCCACTTGTCCTCCTATGAACTGTGCAAACTCTTCGTCGTCGGTTTGGTTCTTTGGTTACATCAGGAAATGGCTCATACGCCACCTTAGCAGTAAAATTGGACCTCAGATCTGCATGGATCTTAGCTTATTCCCCTATAAAATCCCGTTCTTTCATCAAGCGCATTCTCAGCCATTAGATCCAGGGCATCTTGATCTGACACCATTCGCTCATTTCACTCAATTGACTTGCTCAACTGTTAGCGTGCAATGACCGGTGGTTTTCTCTCTCCTCCACTTGCCATGTGTCGGGCGCTGAATGGAATCGCTAGGTTTTAGCCAACTCCACTTACCGCCCAAGGGTGCCTCAGATAAATACCACTGGTTTCTGGAGTGCGGGTCCCGCCTTTAGCCTTTTGCACTTTTTCCCACGATTTCCCTAACTTCCATGTGACTAAGCGCTTCGGAGCCTTTCCATTTCTACGGGTTTTTCCCAGTGATGTGTGACTAGTGCTAATCGCACATCAGAAACTACCTCCTTTTCCCGATCTGGGCTTCCGAGGTGCTATTTTCACCTCCTGCGTAGTCTCCATGGGCCTCAGTCAGCATGCTTTGACTGAGGTCCTTATTATTCCACGCTGGTTGCCAACTGCCACCATTCAGAGGTTTTTCTGATCACTTTGTGCTCTTGAATTCAAGGTTTGTCCTGATCTGATACAGTCATGTTACTTTGATTATTCTTCATGGATCCAATTCGAATCAGTATGAAGTAGGGATCACAGCACCTATTAGGTTCTCTGACTGGGTTTCCAATCTGGTACCCACTGGAAAGAAAATGGGTGAAATTAAGTTGTGCATTGATCTTAGAAATTTGAATAAAGTTTCACTTAAGCATAACTATCCTGTTTAAAAAATGGATCACATATTGCAGAGGGTGGTAGCTTCCTCCAGAATGTCACTGCTAGATGGTTTCTCCGGTTATAACCAAATCATAGTCCACCCAGATGATCAAGAAAAGACTGCATTCGCAACTCCATGGGGCACTTTCATGTAAGTGAAAATGCCATTTGGATTAAGAAATGCAAGGGCCACCTTTGAAAGAACAATGGATATAGCCTTTGCTAAAGAAATCCATGAATTCCTGATAATTTACCATGATGACTTCACAGTATTCTCGAAATTAGATCAACAACACCTAGATCATCTTAGGCAGGTCTTTATCAAATGCAAGAAATATGGTATTTCTATGAATCCTAAAAAATCTCTATTTGGGTTGGAAGAAGGGAAATTGTTAGGCCACATTATCTCCAAAGATGGTATCAGGATTGACCCAACAAGAATTGAAGCTATTTTGCAGATACCCCATCCCAAGAATATCAAATAACTTCAAGAATTTCTAGGGAAGATAATATTTTTGAGGAGATTTATCTCTAATTTATTTGAGTTAATTAGATTACTAAACAACATGTTAAATAAAGATTCAACTATTAAATGGACTGTGGTGGCAAAAAAGTCATTTGAAGATATAAAGTTGGCCTTAACTCAAACTCGAGTCCTCATCAGTCCAATGTTTGATAGGGAATTTATCATATGTTCTTTTGCTTTCGAACACACCATTGTTGCAGTCCTTTTGTAGAAAAATAATCAGGGTTTTGAACATCCAGTAGCCTTCTTTAGTAAAGCCTTGAGAGATGCACCTTTAAAATATAACATAATGAAGAAACAGGCTTTTTCTTTAGTTAAAGCAATGAAAGTTTTCAGAGTTTATATTTTGCACTCCCATATAGTAGTATATGTCCCAAATCCTATAGTCAAGGACATTCTGACACAGAATGGACCTGATGGGAAAAGAGGAAAAAGGATAGCTACCATTTTAGAGTATGATTTAGAAATTAAACCTATCAAATTGATCAAAGGCCAAGGCTTGGCTAAACTCATGGCTGAAACAAACTATCAGGCCCTAGACATAAACTTCATTACAAAATTGGATAACGGAGAGGAGATGGTGACTCCACAGATCAACCAAGCCTTTACAGATTCACCATGGTATGCTGACATAATATATGTTTTAGAAAACCTTCAAGCTCCTCCTGAGCTATCCAGGACTAAAAGTAGGTTCTTAAAGATGAAATCTTTAAAGTTTTGCATAATTTATAATGCCTTATTTTGGAAAAATCATGAAGGCATATTGTTGAATTGTTTATTAAAAGAGGAGACTGATAAAATTTTGCAAGAGTTCCATGCAGGTGTCTGTGGGGGACATATCTATTGGAAGACAATAGCTGATAAGATCTTGAGGGCTAGTTTTTATTGGCCCACTCTCTTTGCTGATGTGAAAAAATTTGTAACCTCATGCTACAAATGCCAAATTTTTGAAGGGAAAAGAAAACTACTGCCATTGCCTTTAAAACCTATATCAACTGAAACACCATTTCAGCAGTGGGGACTTGACTTCATTTTTGAAATTCATCCTCCCTCCTCTACCCAACATAGATGGATATTAACTACCACATATTATTTTACAAAGTGGATGGAAGCCATACCCTCAAGACAAGCCATGGATACTATCATAATAGGTTTCCTTGAGGCCAATATTCTATCTAGATTTAGTGGTCCCAGCAAAATCATCACAGACAATGCTGCAGCCTTTAAATAAAAAAGGATGATTGATTTTTGCAAGAGATATCACATAACCCTTGGCCATTCCACAGCCTACTATCCCCATGGAAATGGACTTGAAAAATCATCCAATAAAAGCCTAATTAATATCATCAAAAAACTATTGGAAGACAATAAGAAGACCTGGAATAAGAAATTGGTGAATGCTTTGTGGGAAGATAGACTGACAACAAAGAAATCTATTGGTGCCAGTCCCTATCAGCTAATCTATAGAATGGAGGCTATCTTCCCATCTTCCTTAGGAACACCAGTGATGAAATTACTCCAAGAAGCACAAATTGAACCCAATGATATTCAAAGAAGGATCAACTAGACTATTCGTTTGTAGCAAACCAAAGAACACATCTATATCAGATCTCAAGTGGTGCAGGAGAAAATTAAGAAAGAATTCGACAAAAGAACCAAAGAAGAATATTTCTATCTAGGAGACAAAGTATTAAAATGGGACTCAAGAAGAGAAGATAAAGGGAAACATGGGAAGTTTGACTTCCTCTGGAAAGGTCCTTATATTATTTATGCTTTTAGAGGTAATAATGCTTATTTTCTTAAAGAATTGGATGGTGCAGAAGTAGAAGGAGGACTAGTGAATGGTCGAAAGCTTAAACATTATATAGATCCTAGTTATTGACTCCACTAATCACTTGTACATACTATACCCTGCATAAATTTCAATTTCGATTGGATGGTAAACTTTGGGGTTGAAGCCCAAAGAGAAGGCCCTAAGCTTTAAAGTTTTACCATCAATAAATATCAATAAAGAAGCAAATTAAAAGCGAAAGTTAGAGAGTAAAAAACCATAGAAATTCATAAGGCCATTGATCTACTAGTTCTTGACATTTCACGATGAAATGCTATCCCCAAGTGGAGCTACTGTTATGTTCCTATACCAATATGTGTCGTAATAAATGAATGGATAAGATTAAATCTGTAATATGTATATACCTTTTCTTTCTGCAAATGTTTTCCATATTTGGAAAAATTAAAAATTAAAAATTAAAAAATGTAAAGAGGGTATGTCCTAAAAGAAAAATCAAAGGATAAAAAGAATGAAAAAGGTCAAAAAAGATGAAAATGAACCCCAAAGAAAAAGAAAAATACCAGGAAAGTGTGCAAGTCCAAATGCCACTACTATTTTTTTGTATAATAATGATTGTGTGCAACTTGTAATTTATGCCACAATCCATGGTAACCAAATAGTTTAATCTTGGTTATTCCATGTTTTCAATTTCATGCTTAGAGATAGAGAATAAAATCTGACCAAACTATTTAATCTTGACAGATAAGTAGATAGGTAGAGTGAATAAAAGTAGCTCAACTATTTAATCTAAGCCCTTGGATGTAATAAGGATAGATTTAGATAGATTTCTATTATAACAAAAAAAAAAAGTTTTGATAAGGGTTTGCCAGCTTAAGTGCACCCTAATAAATAGTAGAAAAAATGATAAGATGAGTAGATGGGTAAGTAGTTGAATGGTTGCAAAATTATGATGAATGGTTAATTAAAAATCATATCATATGCTTCATCATCAAGTTACTAAAGCATGGATGATAATTGAGTAGTTGCAAAAATTTAAATGGTTAATTTCCTCATTCATTTTACCCTCAGTTTCATAATTTCCCACAAGTAAAGACAAAAGTGGCTAAAAATTTAAGTTAAAGGGGCTTAGAGCATTTCTCTGACTTCTGGAGGGACCAGACCCTTAGCCCAATAACTTATAAGGATTAAGTACTGCAACACCTTTACAAACATTCACTCCCTTCATAAACATTCATCTCACGTAAAAATCCCTCTTCCTAAGGCAAAATTACCATTTACCTAGGAAAACTAATTAACCTTACCCGAAACCCCTTGTTTACATAAAAACCCATAAAAGAGCATTAAGCCTAAGTTACGATGCATAAATTCAAATGCATGAGTGAATGTGTCAAGACATTATACTTAGCACAATTTGTTCTCATTGTCGTTTCATATAAACTTTAACTTTTATTATATTTAACTCTTGAGGAACAAAAACCCTTTGTTCGATCTAGTTAATTAAAATCCCATATGTTAAATATCCCGCCCCAATGGTTTGAAAAATAAATCATAATAATCAATAATTAAATGGATTAATTAGTTGAGTTGCGACTAATTAAGAGCCATAACCCTTTGCCTTACAAAAAGGGATTAATTGATCAAACGATGATTAATTAATAACCCTTCCTCCAATCACATCGCCCCCAACATCATTAAGCTACCCTAACTCGTAACTAAAATCCCATTGGGCCCCTCCATTAACTCCTTTATTAATTCATGTTCCCAATCACCATATGATATGACCCCTTCAGATCTAATGGTTGCCGCTCATATCGGGTGACATCCAATGTCGACCTTTACCCACCTGACGTGAGTGGTTTTACTATTCATCCCTCTGCTACGTCTCGCTTGATAAATGGCATCAAGAGGTGCAATAGACTTTTCTTACCACCTCCACTACACAAAAAAATGTCACCTTCATCAGTTGGCGCCAGCTGTCATTTTCCATTATAGTCGCCAAAATCATTGACTTTGCAGATAAACCAAAAATACTCATTATTTCCGTTTTTTTATCAAAGACAAGAACCTTTTGTTCTCCATGCAAACACAAATTACTTTCGAGTTGTCAACCTGCTACCAACCATCAACCTTCTACAGCCGTTGAACTCAAGACCACTATCCAGACCTGTGCACTTCTTGCAAACAGTGCACAGCCACCATTTTACCATTCAAATAACCAAAACCAGGTATTTATCCTATTTTCGACTAAGAAATCCTATTTTCATGCCTAAACTGAGCTAAATTTCTTTAAAACTTAAGTAATTTAGTAAACTAAGTTGTCTGATAGTTCTGAAACACTCTGAAATAGACCAATTGTGTCCAATTTCCCTGAAAATCCTTTGCACCCATCTTTGAATCCACAAGAACCAAAGATGGAAACCCCAATTGCTTTGAATGTCATGCCAATTACTACTCCCCACAGGGATTTGGACAATCTTCCCCTGGCTGACAAAGATTTTCAAATTAAAGACCTCGCCTTTGAAGAATCCCCTCTGAAGCTGCATTGAAGACACTGAGATAACTACTTGAACCATGCAGATAAGATAGGCCTCTGGGAATCAAACCTGTCCAATATCAATTCCCCAATGTTCATGTCTTCCCGGAAATTGTTCAATACTATCATGCAAACTATGACCCTATCATGAGAGCTGTAATGTCCCTAGATCAGAAAGTCCTATTTACTATCACTGCAGAATCCATAAATGAGATGTTACAGTTACAACCTGGTGAAAACCTAACCCCCTTTACCATTTCTGACTTGCTTGACAAATTTTCCAAGCTACCTAGTTCCAGAAGTACTCAAATCCTCTAAACTTTCAGCATTGAAGAAAAATACATGCCAAAGGACCTCCCTCTTTACATGTCATCCTACTTTTCTGATCTACGCAAAGATATCACAACAATGATATCATGCATTTTAGGTTTTACCACTAATGAATATGTAGATGAGATCATTTTTGCCTACATGTGTATTTTTACCCATGGTCAACCTACTGTAGTTAAGTTTGATTATGCAAAATTCATCGCAGATAAAATGCATGATCAATTTATGAGATTAGAAAATGAAAGAGTGTTCAAATATTCATCAGTCCTGTATCATTTGTTTCTCTACTACCAAACTGATCAGTTTCCCTTTTCTGTCCAAAAACTTGATACTAAAGGGAATCCTAGATCTGTCATCTTCTGGACCTCTCTATTCTACAGGTCTAGTTTTTCTCACTATACATACACAAATTTTATTGACCTATTTGTACATCCAATGGCTATAGTTTTGTTAGGAAATCCTCCTCCCAGAATTAGTGTAGACATTAAGAGGGTTCTCCAGCTGTCCAAAAAATACAAAGTAGGGGATTGGTACTGGTACCAAAACCATACTGAAATCAGAATTTATGGGTGTGAGTTGCCTTCGTACAAATTACCTAGATATCTCCACATGCGATTATTTTCTCTAGAGTACTACTGGAAAATTATCAATTTTGATGAGATTCACTTTGTCAAAACCAAGAAGAAGGCTGAGCTAAGAATAAAAGATCATTTAGGCCCATTTATTTGCAATAATAGAGAGGAAAAAGGAGGAAGAACTTATGGACCTAGTACTTAAGTTAAATGATCAGTTAAAAGAAACTAAGAAGGAATTGGAGAAGGCTATATAGTCTAAGCAGAGTGAGTTGACCACCACTCCTCAGACTGTCCTACCTACAGTTTCTACAGCAGTACCCTCCACTTTGGCAACTTCCTTGGCACCAACACTTCCAATAGCAATAGCATTTCCAGTAGCAGGTACTACTTCAACCATAAGTACATCAACCAGTGCAAGGGCATCAATAGAAAAAATAGATGAATTGATTAAAGCCATGGAACAAATGAGTATCTAGGCCACAGAACTAAAAAGGCTCAGAGAACAAATGATAAGTTTTGAAACAAACTACGAGCTTGCACAAATTCAGAATAAAGAAGAAGAACAGAAAAACTGAACGATGGAGGAAAGAATCAGAGTCCTTGAAAAGGATTTGACACTAGAGAAGCCATTGGGAGATATCAAGGATATACTATGGACCAATATCATTGATTCCATCAATTATATTCGACCTTCCATTCAAGTTATTTATGAGCAAATAGAATTAGTCAAAACAACCATGGAAGCCATACAAAAGACAAGGGAAGAACTGGGAGACAAGCCTGAAGAAGCAAATCAATTAATAGAGTTTTTGAACAGTAGAAACGAGTACCAGCAGGATGAATTAGAAATTCGAGACAGAACTGCAACTATAATTAAGATAAATAAGGTTCTTACTAAAAGGAACCTGATGTCTAATTTGGAGAAAAAATGTCAAAGCATTCAAGCAGACATCAATAGTTTCATGTCAAAATATGGCATTTTGAGAGAAAAAGGACTTTCTAGTCCTCTAGTCATACATGATAGATTAATGACACAAGAGAATTACATTGACAGATTGCACAAACAGTCCAAGATCCAAGGTAGTTCTTCAGGAGTAAAAGCATCACCCACAAGGAAGGTACTTTATGATGGCCTAGAGAATCTGTTCTATATTCAACATAAAATCAAACACTTTTTCATTAGAAAACCCAATTTTGCCAAATATATAGAAGTTGATGAAAACTACAGGAAAATAATCAGAATAAAATTACTACATAATGAATGGTGGACCAATTTTAGAGATTTACTATAAGTTACTATAGTAAATCTAAAAGGTAAAGATAACAGCCAGGTAAAAATAGGTAATACAAGATTAATCAACACAAGTAAAGAGTATCAGTAGGTTAAAGATAAGAGTGAATTTAGTACATAAATACCAAGGCAACTACAAGAGCCAAATCCGAATTCTAGTAGCCAGCACATTCACAAATAAAGGGACATCAAGCAAACATATTTCCATTTGTCTCTATCTTTGTGTTGAAGATATTTTTTGTTTCCTAGATAAATTCTCATATAGTTATGAGATATTTTGTATCAAATTTTGTATAAATACTTCACAAGCTAAAGTAATTAGGGTGGATAAAAAATCATTTCTGGAGACATTTTGTTGTAAGCTAAGGAGCTATTGTACTCAAGACTGGACTAGTTTTCTGGATTATGAAATAAAGTTGAGTACATTTCACTTGATTCTTGTGCATGAATGGAAACAAATAAGTATCATTTTCTCTTGTTTAAATCTCATTTTCTCTTTATGTTATGATATTTTCATATGTGTTCTTATAAAATCTTAAAAGAAAACAAGGAATGATATCATAAGAATGAGCTTAAGTGCTCTCTATTTTAACTATTTTCTTTATTTATGTTTTCTACTAAACTGCCTTATTCTGGGGATTCTTAATTGCCCCCTTACTTCCGTATTTCATCCCTTCTTTGGCCCATAGTACAAGATTCTTCATTGCCCTTTACTACTGGCCATCCTTCCTTTCTTTATCCCAATCCCAATTAAGGATTCTTCATTTCCCTTGGCCCTGATTAGGACTTTCCATTCACTGAAACCTTTAGATTTGTTCTTTTCGTGTTAGTTTGCACCATGAACTCTTACCTCAGTGATAGATCAAATCCAGTTAAACCTTTCTTGATTGACTTCATAGGCGAATGTCCTAAATACTTTCTCTACCCATCTATTTCCTTAATTCCACCATCCAATAAAAACAAAACACCTTGAGAATTAAGAAGTAGCTTGAAATCTTATTTTAACAAAGTTAAATCTTATAGAGAGATCCCTCTCTAGACTTAGGTTGGCTATAACCTAAGTCTAAAAGATTAGTTTGTGGTTACCCCGGGCCATTTCTTCTTTAATAACTTCTAAGGAAAAAACCTGAGTGATAACAAGTATGATATAACTTCACAACATATCAGCTCAAGCAAAAATAAGATCATGATATCCATAAAGTTAACTAACTAACATGTTCACATCATAAGCTCATAAACAATTTTCATTCATGCATAACAATCACATATGAACTTCTAGTCTATATTAGTATGACATAATCTCACAACATGCTAACTCATACCTAAATGCCATGACCCTAACCATTTGCATAGACCAATCCAACTTAACATGGCACATATAACATCAAGATATTAATGCTATAACCCTAATCACTAGTTACTAGCATATAACAACAACAAGTTAACATATAACATGCTCATCAACAACATATATCCTACTCATCAAGATAACTATCATATAACAATCAACAAGTTAACATATAACATAATCATCAAGTTAACTAACATAAAACAACAACAACAATGCATACAACCACAAGTTATTATCATTCAATACTATCTAACAGATGTGCATATGTCTACACTAATAATCTAGCATCTAACATGTATGTAACCATAACATCAATAGAATGAAAGGCATACACATAACCATAATGCATATAACAATCCTTAACCTACATACTTGCATGCCTGACATACAACCTGTAGGACAACATGCTCTTGCCTCGAGGTCCAATGTTTCAACTTCACTTTGATAGTCTTCATCTCCTCCTTTATCTCAACCAACCCATTAACATCATAACGTACCAATAACATCATGATGACCTAATTTCATACAATGGCCTCACAATGCATGCCTCACCTACCATACATGCATAACCATAACTATCACATTGCATGCTTAACAACACATAGACACTAGCATGCATAACAATTACATATATAGCCATACACTCATGACAACACATCCCACAAAAACATTGTCAACCTTCGCAAAGTGACATCACTAAAACCATGATCAACACCATGAAAATGCAACAATAACATGGACAACAAGCATAAGGAACACATATGAAACCGATGTGAATGCATGACTAACACACAACCCATCCAGTCCAAGGGGTGAACCATGCTCTAATGCCACTCTATAACAATGGCCTCCCACATATACCCAAGTAGCTAGCCAACGAGGTTAAAAATGTGATGAGAAGTTATTATGAAATGACTCGACCTCCTAAGTCATGTTAAGGAAGAGAAACTTACGAAAACACACCATACATACCTTCCACATCAACCATAGGACTCCTAATAACCATTCCAACCTTTCTTCTAACCAACCCCTAGGTCCTAATGAGTCTTTAAACTCTTAAACCTATGTACACTCCCATGCTATGGGCATGTCAGTGTCTAGAGAGCTCTGGACACTCCCGCAAGCCTACATGCCTGTGTCGAGGGACAATTTCTAGAAGACCTGTGTCATAGTCCAAGGAATTTAAGGCACTTTTCAAGACTGGAATTCCAACCACTGTCTAGAAATTTTTGTAACTTCTAGAATCCATTAAACAAATGATGACAAGACTAATAAAGAAAAAACTAACTCCAATACTATGCCTAACCATCCCCAACTGGGACTGGCATTCTGTCAAACAAATTGTATGAATGAAATCTACAGGTTTAAATAACATATCTAAGCATAAGGTTCTCATACTTATATGAGATTCACTATGAGAAATTGCTTCCTTATCACTTTAGTTGTAGTTTCATCCATTAAACCATAGATACATTGTTCATTCATATACAAGTAAAAACATGATGGTATAAACAAATAGGCACAGTCATAATATGTATCCATAACCAGCATAATAACAACAAAAATATGAAGGATACAATAGCCATAGAATCCACATACAAACTAGTATAATACTCATGAGATAATAGGGAGAAGTAGCCACATATTTATGATGAAAATTCCAACTCAGTATGGGACTACCATGTTCCACCCCTGTTCCATATTGCAAGCTTCAATGTGGAACTCATAAAAAACATCAATCAAAACCATCTAGGGCTTCTAAAGGCCAAACCCCCTCAACCCATCAAATAGTGATTCCACCTCATGGTCATACATCAAAAAACCATCACCGGATTGCTCTCTACCCAAGCCTTGTAGGGCTCCAGAGCATTTGTTCCAATCTGTCATCAAAAACTAGTAACTCAACCCACGAATGCAACCAAGCTCCAGAGCGTTTGTCCAATCAAGGCTCCAGGACTAGTAACTCAACTCACAACTTATACGAGGCTCCAGAGCATTTGTCCAACAAAGGCTCTAGGACTAGTAATTGAACCCACCAAGGCCTCCAGAGAATTTGTCCAACTAAGGCTCCAAGACTAGTAACTCAACCCAAGTTGTTATAGGCTCCAGGGAATTTTTCCAACCAAGGCTCCTAGAGTAATAACTCAACCCAAGTTGTTACATGGCTTCAAGAGATTTTTTCCAGCCAAGGCTTGAGGAAGTAATAACTCAACCCAAGCTAAAGGAAACATGAGGACCAACCATAAAAGAATAAAAAAAAAACCCACAACACCATGGCTATCTAGGAAATCACATGGCTATGCAAATCCTCTTTCAATCTAGGAAATCATCCATGCCAATGACAAATCAAAACCAATAAACCACATGCATGTGCCATGCATGCCAAACCTAGCAAGGAAACGATACATGCAACTCAATACCTGCAAAGAGATCTAGTTGTAGTTTTTGATCTCGATGTCCTATTACACTTTCTGGCTCTTCCTTTTCCTTTTTGCTCCAAAATTCCAAGTATGTCACACTCTCTAAGAGTGCTCCAAGAAAACTCTAATTGTCCAAGAGTATGAGAGAGAGAATAGAGAGAGGGCTCCAAAATTGAATAGACGAAGCCTACACACTGATCCTCAGAAGGCTTTTTATTAATGATGCCTCTATTTTCTTCAATTTCGATTATTTTCCTTCATTTTCCTCCTCACATGCAACATGTGAACTTTCACCTTGGTTTTTTCCTAATTTCCTTTATTTTCATAAATAAAATGCTTCATGCCTTTCCAAATCCTTTGCCATTGCCTTTGCCAATTTCCTTTAGCCATAATTATTGAATTGAACACCCCATTTTTCCTACCATTAAGCTTGGAATGCATGTCCCATGAGTGCAATCTTATATATATTTTAGATGTATTTTTAACTATGTTGTTATAAAGGATGTGGGACATGTATTCCAAGCTGAAGGTTGGGAAAAAAATCCTAGTGGGTGTTCATTTGGTTTTTTATGCCTGAAGGAAATTAGCAAAGGCTTTGCAAAGGAAAGAGGCACTGATTGACATTTTATTTATGAAAATAATGGAAATTAGGAGGAAAGAATGGTGAAAGCTCAAAGGTTGCACGTGAGGAGAAAAATGAAGGAAAATAATGGAAATTGAAGAAATTAGAGGCTCAGTGATAAGAAGGCTTTTGAATATCAATTCATAGCTTTTGACAGTGATAGCTTGGAGCTCTCTATCTATGCTCTCTCACTCACACTCTTGCAGACTTGGAGCATTCTTGGAACTCCCTTAACATTGGATAAATAAAGGCAAAGGAAGGGAAAATAAGCAATGGGAAGCAAAGATCAAACAAGGAAAAGTTGGATCAAGTAGCCACAACAAGATTACTTTCATGTATCAAGTTGCATGTATGATTTCCTTTCTTGTTTTGGAATGCATGGTACATGCATGTGTGTATTTCGTTCTGTTATTGTCATTAGTGTGGGTTTTTTGAGGTGTGATAGTGATTTCATCCTTGGCTTGTGATTTACGGATAGCCATGGTGTGATGGGTTTCTTTTACCTGGTTGATGTGGATTGCTGGATGGTTTCGAAATTGAGTGGGGTTATCTCAGGAAAATTCCCAAAGGCCTAGGTATCCCTTGAATGGTAAATGGTAGGATACACAGTAAAGGCTGAGGGTGGAGACAAGAAAATTCCTCATGGTTTAGGTGGAGAGATCCAGAGGCATCCATTGTTTTTTAGGGCCTAGTGATCCCTTGACTATTATATGGAGGAATTGTGGTAAAGACTAGTAGTATGCATTTATTTTTTGGTCCTAGGAATCCCTTGACCAATAATGGTGAGATACACGGTAAATACTCATTTTATAGATGAGGGTTTTGGGCCTAGGAATCCCTTGACTAGTAATGGAGGGATACATGGTAATGCCTGATAAGCCTTGGTTGGTTTTTTTGTGAGTCCCACATTCATGCTTGGAATATGGAACGATGGTGATTGACTGAAAGAAAGATTTTGCTTAACACAATCTATGGTCTGGTGGTACGTGGAAGTCCCTGACTTAGTTGGCTTTTGAATTTGTTAATAAGATCTCTTATCCTCTCATATTTCATAAGCATTTATACTTGTTATTATGTGGCTTTAATGGTTGTTCTTTCATTTTTATTATTATGGTTATATGTTGGGTATAAGCATGGTTTTATGATAGACTTGAGTTATGGATCTCATCATGTTTTGATTAGTAGATGAAATGTTAATGAATGAATGACCTAACACATGATAATACAACTATTGTGAGAGGGAATCCGACCTTCTTGACAAGTATCAAATAAGTATGAAGCCCCTATGTTCATATGTGTATTTATGACCTATACATTACATATTAATTATGAGTTTGACGTAATGCCTATCCTGGTTAGGATGGGTCACACTATGTCCTTGTTCAATTTTTTCATTGGAGGCCTTGCTTCCTTGTTATTTATCACTTTTGATTGTTTCATCAAGTTCTAGGCAGAGTTATGGATCCTAGCCCAGAAAAAGTGGCTTAGATCTCACAGACACTGGCATATAACTAGTTGGAAAATATTGCAGTCATTGGGAAGCATGCCTGTGGGAGTGACTAGAGGGTTTCACATGGAGGCCTTTTCATGGGAGTGACTAGGGATTTAGTTAACTGAAAGGCAAAGTTATCTTAGAGTCTGGGCCCCTGGAATGGTGATTTAGCCCTTGGGGGTCCTGTAGCACTTGAGGGAAGTCAATAACGTTTTCATTTGTCGATTCCACTTCCTTAAGGTGATATAGGAGGTTGAATCATATCATAGTAAATCTTCGTCACTTGTCTACCCCATTCAACTGGTTAACTTGGGTAAATGTGGGAGGAGGGTGTTAGATTGACTTAGAAAAATTTGTAAGTTATTTAATCAATGGTTTGATGTGAATTAATATTGAGGGATTTGATAGATATAATTTGGTTGTGGTCCTAGGTTCTTATGGGCCATCATATGACTATTACATATCCACTATTTATATTTCTGCATGGTCCTACCATATTCCCAACCTTGTAACTATCACTTTATTCTTTGTGCCATTGTCCTTTGGGCCTAACCCCTAGGCTCCCATGTGACCATTCATGTAAATGATGGATTAATATTTTCTCCATATGTCCTTCAGTCCTCTCCCCTAAGCTCCCATCTGACTAAGGGCTTAATATTTTCTCCATAATCATTCGAGCCAGACCCTAAGCTACAATATGATTGTGCAAGTGACTGAGTTCCTAAGGTCATTATTTTTTTACAAGATGATTCCAGCATGATTTCATCATGCCACATGTAATATCATGAGGGGTGCCATGAATCACCTTATTTGGATGACTAACCATTCGAGAAATGTTTTCTAGAGATGCCACATGGTATCCCATGGAAGGGCCATGTCAGTCACTAACATCATCAAATTCTATCAACCAATTAGCACTGTGTGCTATGCCATGAATGGATTTCCATTTCCTAGTCAGATTTCACCATATGTAACAATGTGTTTGGCCAGTATGGCGAGGCCACTCTAGATTATGTAAGGATTCTTCGATATTGGGGTACAAATGTACATATGTAGGATTCTTACATAGTTACAACAATATGAAAGTATTCTTCAATACTGGGGTAACTTATGTCATTAAGTCAATAGGGAAAACTCCATCCTATTCTTATGGACCATGTGCCTTGCAAATCATAATAAACCATTAATTAAAATCCACTTTGAGGGGGAAACCTCTATTTACAATTAATACAATGTATAAGAAAATATTTGATGAACCTAGGAATATCTCTCCTTTGTACCTACATATTCACGTTAGTTGACAAGTTCAACAAGATTTCCATTTGCATGCCTTGTAAAAGGACCATTAGCAGGAAACAAGTAGAAAAAATATTCTTTGGATAGGTCTCGATGCACTTTAGGATACTAAGGAGAATTAGCTTAGACAAGGACACAAGATTTATTAGTGTTTTTAGAACTATATTCTGGGAGAATATGGTCACTAAGTTGAAGAGGTATACAACATTCCATCCATAGATAGATGGAGAAGAGAAGTAGTCAATAAGACTTTGGTGCAATTTTTGAGGGGTTACAATCAGAAGCATCCAGAGACTTGGGAATGAAAATTGATATATGTATATATTATATATATATATACTCAACACTCTTATAATATAGTGTTCTACACTTACACTAGAAACTCCCTATTTCAAACTTGTTTTAGATATTTTCCGCCTTCACATTTATATATTTCATATGGAAAATAATAATGATTGAGGGAGGATCTCGTAAGGGGTGCCTTAAGAGTAAAGAGATTATTTGAGAATATTAGGTAGATCCATTCACATGTACATGATACACTAAAGAAGTACCAGGAAAAGTACAAGGACACGCATGATCAATATATAATAGAGAATTTATTTAAGGTTGGAGAGAGAGTATGTTACAATTGTATAAGGAGTTGTTGTGGAGTCTTACCAATAAAATCAAGGATTTACAATATTGTCCCTTCAAGATACTAGAAAATGGGGGAGAAAATACCTGTAGGCTTATCCTACCCCCATACATGCATTTTACTCGATGATGAATGTAGAAAATATAAGAATATCTGAGCATTGAGTAAATGGATCAAGAGAGGAATAGGTCCTACCTTCTATTGAGGATTTAACACTAGTTGCAAGAGAAAATTTGACAAAGGATAGAGTTTTGTTGGGATGGAGTCCCCTGGGTCAATTTTGGGGCAAAAGCCTGAGTTTTATGTAAAAATATGTATAGTCTCTACAAATTGTGGTCGTAGAGCACGTAGATAGACAAGGAGTAAAAAAGTGTTTTACCATTCTTTCTATAAGTTAAGTCGACTTTTTGTAGATCTACCCATGGTCTATGGACCATGGGATTGTATAAATAGGTGCGTCCTAGAGAGTTTAAAGAAGGATATAGGGTGAAGATGAATGTAATGGGTGAATAGGAGGAAGATTGTGAAAGTCTTAGAGGAGGAAAGGGTTCTATAGCTGTGTGCATAGAGGGCTATAGTAGAGTCCGTAGTTGAGTGCGTGGACCCCTGCAGCTGAGTGCACTGGGAAGTCTTCAGTCTATAAGCTAAAATCAATATTAATAAAGGAGATTATTACAGAAATTCCTGTGTTTTACCTATTTACTTATGTTATATATGAATGCGCTTTATGCTATGATGAATGATGAGTTTCTGAAATAATATTCTATTTATGCACGACTTTATTGGATATATATTGTTATGTGAACACAATTAACATTATGGGTTTACACGAATATTATATCATTTTACATTAAATTTATCAAACACATAAGCAGATATGAGTAAATACTATGTTAGGAGTAATCTTTGATGCGCGTAACTAAATTTACCTATTCACGGTCCACGAAAGCCAGTCATAGACCTTCACGGAGGTCTAGAGGTTGAGTAAAGGAAGTTATATCGATAAGCCTTAAAGGCTTATTGATCTACATGAAGGTAGATTTAGGGCACAAAAGGACATCACGCTGATCTCTCGGTGTGGAAACTTGGTTCCAGCATCCCCCCATACTGCTTTGGGTGAGACTTCAGTCTGCACTCCATGGATTGATGAAGAAAGGGCTAGTAGTGTAGGGATTTGTTTGGCACAACTAACTTTGAACCTAGGTCAGGACCCAATAAGCCAACAAATGGTTCCATTTCTAAGACTGGGATCTGCATAAAGAGATGTGTGATGTCGCATCACTGGAATCCGATGAAGAAAGATATTGAGAAGTGGTTGGATAGAAATATCCACAAATTCATGGTGCAAGAAAATAGAAATCCATGTCTAACAAAAGAACAGTGGTTGGATAGATATTTATACATAGAAATACATGAGATCTTCTTCTGCACCTTCCGAATCGAACTATACAAGTGGATCACTAAATTGGCAAATGGGCAAGGAAGGTGCAGGCTTGACAGTCCAATATTGTGGACCTTGGAGCTAGTGCAGAGGTTGGAAGTTTCTGAAGATAATATCACATGCATTGTTGACCACTAGCTTGATCGAGTCATAGGAGGATTTGTGAAAGAATTCTTGGTCGATACCTGAGCCAGCTACAGTGAAGTAGAGCGACGCTTTTTCAAGGGACCATGAGGTAAGTATTTCAAATATTTGAATACTTGGATTAAAATGCTCTTATGTGAAAAGTGGATTATGCCACTACCTTTATGTTTGGATCTACGGCAAGTCGACGAATCTTTAGAAACTAGGAGTGATAAGGTCCTGAATACCACCCATTGATAGAACCTCCTTCGAGTGACAACGAGGGAGCGGTACAGGCCTCACCACGAAGCGTGGTACAGTTTATAAAGCAGGGTTATCCATGAATACCTCATCCTCCCACACCACCTCCACCTTCACCTCCATAACATACACCTTCACCAACACCACCACCACCTATGCCACTGTTCAACATGTTGAATACCATGAAGTTTCCCATTTTCAAGGGCTTGGGAAGTGAGGACTGACACCATTTTTGGTTCATTGTGAAGGATGTTTGGATGGAAAAGAATATTAGAGATGATCATATAAAGGTGTAGTTGGTTACTGCTCTACAAGATCACACGTTGATGTGGTACATTAAGTACTGAATTGATAATCTATTGGCATTGTTGGTAGACACTTAGACTACCCTGAAGAAGGAATTTTGTAGGCCTAAGTCTGAAATGCAATCAGTAGTGGGGTTCAAGGAAATCATGATGAGGGTTGAAAAAACACCTTAGGAGCTAGATCAGAGGCTGAAGTGCAGGGTCCATGAAGCTAATATGAATCTCACAGAACATCAACACCATGATTGGTTAATAGTCGTGCTCAAGGTTGCTTTGTTACAACAAAATATAGGAACTCAAGTGGAAGCACTGGAGATCGCAATGAGATTAGATGAGACATCTATATAGGATGTGTCATTGGGATTTCAACAAATTCACGCGGAGTTGAAGAATCTCTACCTAGAGTTGCAGAGCTTGAAAAAGGAAAAAGAGGCTCAGTGAGAGGTGTACGAAGAAGTTTGGTGCCTCAAGTGTAAAAGCTAGGGGCATGATAAAGATCACCACGTTGTCTTCACGAATTATATTACAAGGGGTGGGCCAATACCCCTGAGGTAGGAAGTTGCCACAAGATGAAGTAAAGGGCCCGTGCTGTGGTGCATTATCTATCGGGTGGCTAGAAAACATGTAACAGACAATTTCCACATGCTGTAAAAGTTCGTGAAGACACCACAATAGTTATTCTACAATTTCTGTAAATTGGTGGGCCAAAATGAGCATAATTACTGTAGCTATGAATTAATGATGGAAAGGACACCTACATATCGATTGCAAGAACAAAATCATCCTTTGGTTCAGGGCACTGGGGGAGTTCTCAGACAAGGCTAAGGAGGAGAAGGACCTGGTAGAGGTTGACTACAATTTATTTGTTACAATTTCGGAGTATCGGGACACTACGCATAGGAGTGGACAAGCCAAACATGCTCACCATGCCGATATTATACTCAATTTGACCACACAATAGAAGAATGCCCTATATTGATAGCTAATATGCATGAGAAGAAGGCGTAGCCTCAACAACGTACCCAGAATTTACATTTGATGAGGGTTGAGCCCCACGAAGAGGATCCCAGTGTAAATATTGTGTTGCTAAGTGGAATGATGACTGGTTAAACAACCTGAAGAAAGTGAATGGGTCTGTAAGGCTCCATAAAAAGAAGTTGGATTTGACTTAGAGAGCGTGAAGGAAACGTTCATCGAGGCAAAGAAAAGTTTTGTTGAGGCCTCTACCATAGGATGTCAAGACAAGCTATTTGAAGAAGTTGACCCCTCCATGCTTACTACCTTCTTGGAGACTTGTATGAAGCTACTGCGTGATAGCAAGGCTATGAAAGGGCTTCAAGAACTGATAAATAAGTGTGTTGGTAAGGAAGGTGGTCTTGAAGGGCACCACACAGTGAGAAGACAGGAAAAAAAAGACAAGAAAAGGGCGTGAGATGAGGCTCACCACACAAATAGGAGAGTATGAGATGGACCAACTTATTTTGGATCTAGGGTCGAATGCGACTGTTGTTCCTAAACAAGCATGGGAAATAATTGGTAGACCTGCACTATAGTAGTCTCTGATTCAATTGAGGATGGAAAGCGATTACAATATTATCCCTATGGGGCGATTGCATCGAGTGACTGTAAATATAGAAGGCACAAGTGTGTTGATCGATTTTGAGGTGATAGATATTGTTGATGATAGCAATCCATACCCTGCTCTCCTGGGAATCGATTGGGCTATTGACATGAATGGGGTAATCAATTTGAAGAAGTGGACAATGTTGGGTCCCTATAATACTAGTGGTTACCCCATTAATATTGTAGTTGCATCCCTTGTTAATATTTTTGTGCCCCTATTATCCCCATATTGTTATTACAGTGCCCCACAGAATCCCTCTATTGTTATTTTTGTGGCCTTATATTATTATTGCTAGGTCGGCTGGGTTATATTGTGACTCCTTAGACTCCTATATATAGAAAGGAGGTTTTGTCATTTGAATCATCCAATAATTGTTCATTTGTGTAATGTAAAGGAGGTTTCCTGCTCGAAGAGGCTTATTTATAAGGTGTTCATCTATCTTTTCTATCTTTTTTGTGAGCTGGTTTCATAACATTTGGTATCAGAGCTTTGGATTCTAGGGTTTCGCTTCTCCAAACAGGTCATCATGGACTTGTCACTATAACTTGTTTTCTGTGATGTTTTAGAAGCTAAAAACAAAACCCACTTGAGAAGAAATCGTGATGAATCTCGAGTCCAAATTTCAAAGTGTTTCACACTATATTTACGGAGATATGATTTGAAGAATTTGGTCTTCTTGGAGACTCCTGAATTTCATTCTAAACAGGTGACCTGGGGAAAATCGTCATAACTTTCTCTCTGAACATCTGATTGAAATTTCGTAAGAAGGTACAAAAATAGGACGAACTGTAGTTTCTTGTATACCGTTTTTAGAGCCAAAGGTAGAAACAGTGACGCGCGGCATGTCGTACAAGTTCATTCTACTGAACTAGTCTATAATCAGGTCTCTGTGGGTTATTTTGCATAACTCTTCCTTGGAGAATCCAATTTGGATCCGATTGGTGGCATTGGAAAGAGGACATAGCAGGCTACTGTAGGTCGTAATTTCAAAACTGGATGATCTGAAAGTACAGAGATACATCAGAGACAATATCGAGTTCCTACAAAGTGAAAAAAGGTGTGTAGATTCTTTTAAATTTTTACTTAAGATCGGTTTGAAAATTTATTTTGAAGGAATTCAAAGGGCATAGTAGATAATTATTATCGGTAATAGATGACCCAAGGAAAGAAAATGCAAACACCTAGTAAGCAACCTGAAAGCCCTAGCATGACTCATGAAGAAGAGGAAGAAATGCTACATGATATATCAAAATTACAATAATAAGTGCAACAAATGTCACTCTCACAAAAGCTAACAGAAGCTAAGATAAATGGTGTGGAATCTAATATAAAGGGCATGGAAGCTAAGATGGATGATTTGAAGATATATTTGAAGACAAATTTGAAGAGAGACATGGCAGATTTGAAGACAAATTTGAAGACAGACATGGCAGATTTGAAGACAGATTTGACAAATTTTCTATAAGAAATACTTACTAATGGTGAAAAGGTTGTAAAGGAAACTCATGATGTGAAAAAAAGAGATACTAATCATGATTTCATAGACTCTAATGTGGATTGAAGACACACCATATTCCAAAAATCAATATGAGGAAGTTTGATGGCAAGGATCCCGCAACATGGATATTACAGATGGAAAAAATTTTCGATCTCATTAATGTGCAAAACACACAAAAGGTACATATTGCAACTTTATATTTGGAACCAAATCAGTTTGTATAGTATCAATGGCTTTGATCTCATAAACAAATTATCACTTGGGCAATTTTTACGAAAGAATTGACAGCACATTATGAGGATTCAAAAAGCAACACTTTTTTTAGCCAATTGATAAGTCTCAAACAAAAGGGTTCAATAATGGAGCACATTGAGGAGTTCCAAAAATTGAACATAAGGGTAAAAAATATTCTAGAGGAGCATAGGATTGATGTGTTCATCAAGACTTTAAAGGATAATATCCAACATGATGTTCACCTTTGGGAACCTCGTTCATTAGAGAAGGCATTCAGGTTAGAAAGAAAAATGGAAAGAAAAATTATGGCAACCAGGAAGCCCAGCCACAACTATAAAGATGGAGGTGTTGTTACCCCTAGCCTTCCACAACCTATAAGGTTGACACCACAACAATTGGAAGAAAAAAGAGAAAAAGGGCTTTGTTACAGTTGTGATAGCAAATACACTAAAGGTCATAAGTGTGCTGAGAAGAAATTCTTCTACATAGATTGTGAAGAAGAAGAAGAAAAGGAGAAAGAAAGGTCAAAGGAAGAGGATATACTCCAGGAACAAAGCCTAGATAAAGAAGAAATGAATCCAACTAAATCTTGTAATGCAATGGCAGGAATTACCACTTCTCAAACCATCAATATAGAAGGACACATCAAGAAGAAAAAGGTAATAGTGTTGATTGATTCAGGAAGTACCTACAATTTTATTCATTCTAAGGTAGCAAAAGAATTGAATTGCTTCATATATATAGCACCAGAGTGTCAAGTGATGGTTGCAAATGGAGGAACGATAAGTTGCTCTGGAACTATAAGTTGCTCCTTTCATGTTGATGTATGTCAAGGTCTTGTACAACCAACTAGTTTTTATAAGTTTCTATTTACAATATGCTCTATAATTAAACACACACACACACACATAATTAAAACCACATTGAATTAATTAAAAAAGGATGAATTTTAATTGTAACAATGAACAAATCCCCCCAATCAAGGACTCCCTCATATCTAGGGGCCAAATATTAGTTGCATATTACTAGGACTCACCCCCCTACACTTCCTAATGGTGAAATTGGAAGTCATGTAGGTAACAGATTGAGCCTCCCTCACAAAACAAAAAACAAATTTACTAAACAGAAGAATTCTAGTTCAAGAGGGCAATGATATTCTTCATTGGGGTTATTGTCCCTCAAGGAATTTTAACCTCTCTGAAGCTTGTAGTCTGGTGGGCTCCAGTATTGCAGCAATAATGTTGCAACTCTTGGGACTCCCTTCTTTACTTTTATCAACCCGGTTGTTCGTAACAAACTTGGAAGCGAGGGTGTTGTATGCACAAGTACTTGCTCTTGTCGTAGGTGTCACTTGGTCAGCTAGCACAAGTCTACTAGGAGCTTAAGCCAACTTATATGAGCTCTTAGAAGAAGCTTTGTAATTGATGGATGAAAGCTAACTCGAAGAAAGCTAATCTATTTGCGAAAAGAGATTGAAAATATGGAGGAAAGCGCAAACCCTAATTCTACTAGCTAGTCCTACTGATGCAAAGATGAGCATGCAAACTACTGAAAGAGATTCCATTACTTCTATGAAGGTAAAATACATGTGTCTAGACTACCTCTATCCTAAGAAAACATATTTTTGTAATTTTGATTAAGTTGCCAATTTCATCATGCATATGCTTTCACTGTTCTTTACTATGCAGGGGTGGATCAAGGAGGAGGAATGCTTGGAAAAGGTTGGGAAGGTTGAGAGAGGGTCTAAGGAGTCCCCAACACCCTTCCAAAGAGTTTCACAAAGTTTGGCTATCAAGAAACCTCATTTGTGAGCCTTTACAGGAAGTCTGCAGGGGTTCTACAGGATGTTCAGAGATTTCTACAGGATGTTCAGAAATTTCTACAGAATGTTTAAAAAGTGGATTTTAGAGGATGGGTGAGTGAGGGAAGATGCATGGATGGATAAGGAGGTAGGATAGGGGCCTGGAGTGACCCAGAGACTGGTGGGTGGAGTGGTGAGAAGGTGTAGAAGGCTGACATGGCTTAAAGAAGGCTAAGCCAATGGTTGAGCAAGTAGGTAGGGTTACATGGGAAAAAGGATAGATGGGAGACAAGGAACCTAGCTGTTGGCTAGTTGAATTGTTTATGAATTAAACATTCAAGTACCACATTAATTGTCGACCAGGGAAAGTCTTTTTATTTCAAAGGCACTGTGTAATGTATGTACTTAAAGTCTAAAAGCATCGAAAGCTGTAGTATACATAATTCTTACGCTATGTCATTACAGTACTTGTTAAAATGAAAATAATTAATTAAATCTACAAATCTGAAAAGCAAAATAATGGACGCTCTGTTGGTAGAGGATCAAGACCCTATCCTCCAGATGGGGACGTTCAGCACCTGCCCCTATAATCAGAATTACTGATGCACACTGCACTCTCATTCACCGGTGAGAAACAAAACTCAAAGATCAATGAAACAGAGTACTAGTAAAACAAAGAATACCAGAGGTAATGCTATCAAATCCACACAAAGTACCGAAAAGAAATTGCTGCAAACTTACACACTTGACAGGAAAGTAAATGGGTGAATCTTGTGAAGAAGGTGGGCCTAGTCCCTCTCACAAGATTCCCCAGGAAAACGAAGATGGGATTAAGTGCTCAAAACAGTTTTATATTCATCTGCCAAAAAGATCAAATACAATAGAGTTCAGCCTTATTGATGTTCTCAGAATCTCAGTTACAGACTGACCATAGACACCGACCTCCCCCGTTTCATGTAGATGTCTCCTCTTTATAGAGGAGACATCTATTACAATAGAATATTACAACCTATTCAGTTAACCCATTTTGTCAAAAATAAGCAATTCAGAGTGTTGTTACAACAATATGATGATACATCCTTTTCTTAAGCTTTAGCTGTTACACGGCGGGTAACTGATTTTGATTGTCTTCTCAGGATCTTCATATTGCTTCCCCATTTCCCCATGCTGTTCATGCTGACTGTGTTCTTTTTCTTTTAGACTTCCGCTTGATTATGCCACGTCACAATTCTCTAGATAGCTGCCATCTGTTGTCCATGGCTGTTACAAAATAGCTTGCTTTAGGTAATTGCTGTTGCTGGTGTTGCAGCAACTGCGTAGTTGCTGTTTTTGGTGTTGCAGCAACTGCGTAGTTGCTGTTTCTGGTGTTGCAGCAACTGCGTAGTTGCTGTTTTTAGTGTTACAACAACTATTCATTATAACTCCTGCAAGCTTAAGACGATTATTTGACAGTTTAGTCAGCGTTTCCAAGGATAAGTATAAAGATATTCACAAATATGAAATAAACAATTAAACATAGACGTGCGAAAGGTTACTTCATACCTTGGGGTTAATAAGTCATTATAAAATAAAAGCTTTCACTTATGACTGCAAAAAGGGTAATTATACGGCAAAAGATAAGGTCAAAAATAGGTCAATTGTGAGTCCCAACATCCCCCCAACTGAAGAGATTGCATGTCCCCATGCAATGTCTAATCTGAGTTCTGAGTCCGGAATGGGACGAACAATGAAGATTACTAAGACAATAGCTGAGGGGAATAAACATCGACTTGTCTCTGAAACCACGAACAGTTCGCATCTGTTTCCATTTTACTGCTTGCCTCTTCTCTGTTTAGAAAAGTCCAAACTGACCCTTTATACTGATCACGCCGGCAACCATAAAAGTGGGAACCTGAATTTGTAGCCTATCCAGTTTCTCTGCACAAATTTTTCACGCTTTCCATAACATACCGAGGTACCCTTGATAATGCTACTTGCAGATTTGATGGGTTATACGAGTGATATTCTTTCCTTTCTGCGGGGCAGTTATCCCAAAATAGTTTATTTGCTTTCACAGCCAATGATGCTTTGGTTTTTATATACTGCTGACAGTCTGCTAGGACCTCTGTTCGCAGTTTCATAATATGATCCTTCATCTTATCATCGTGTATCATTTTTAAATGCTACAAAATGAAAATGGCGGCGTTCTGTGGTTCAGCCCGAATCCACAAAAGGCAATTTTGTTCGTTCTGGAGGCCTGAGACATAGGCATTTTGCCAGGTGAGCTGGTTTGCCAGAAAGGAAATGAAAGCTCTCAATTGTATGTCACCTACTACAGGTGTCATATTAATGTTTCTTTCTTCAGACACCGCCTCATTGTGGAGATATAATTCACATAGCAAGTTTTGGTCACTTTTGGGTGCTTCTACAAAAGTTTTCATAAACTGATCTGCTGTGACCACTTGATAAGGCCTCCCTTCCTTGATGGCCTTCAACTGAATAAATGCAAGCCTTTCCCTTAAGAATGTGGCATAGTTGAAGGAGGGTTTCCTTGCGGCGAGCATCCTTTGGTACAGCTCAAACATCAGGGACATCCTGTGTTTTAGTTCCTTAATTTCTTTATACTAGGCCCTGCACTGTTCCAGTGCTTCCCAGTTCCTATAGGCATGATCAAACCAGGTCCCTTTCTGTTGTTCAAATGCTTTCCCTTGAGATTGATGATATTCTCTCCACCATATGCGTTTCAGTTCGAGAAAACTTTCTGTTTCTACACATGCATCTTTAACAGTGGGAGGCTCTGTTTGCATGCAGGCATCAACTGAAATTGTCTGTTCTATTGAAGTGGGCTGGGATAATCCAGCATCTTTTTCTTCATCTTCCACCAAAACTTCTTCCTCTTGCTGGCCTAATTCGTTGTTCTCCGGATTGATTTTGGTGGTCCAGGGTGAATTTGTCTCTTTTTCTTCTTCTGCTCCTTGCTTCAATTCTTCCTTGTTTTCTTCTGAGACTGTTTGCTCTTTTTCCATAGTTGTCTGGGTAGGCCGGGGTGAATCTGTATCTTTTTCCATAATAATATGGGTAGGCCGTGGTGAATCTGTCTCTTCTTCCATGATAATCTGGATAGGCTGGGGTGAATCTGTCTCTTCTTCCATAATAATCTGGGTAGGCTGGGGTGAATCTGTCTCTTCTTCCTTTTTCTCCTGCATAGCATCGGGAAGCTCCTTTGTTTATTCTTGTGCAGCCTCTGAGGAACTTACTGGTTCTTGTGTATTAGTAATTTCTTGATCTTGTACAACTTCAGGTGGACTTACTGGTTCTTGTGTATCAGTGAGTTCCTGTTCTTGGTCTTGCATGTTTTCTAGATGACCTGTTGGTTCTTCTGTATCAACGGGTCTCACCGACTACATTTCTTCTGAATGGTTCTTCTGTATCAACGGGTCTCACCGACTACATTTCTTCTGAAACTGGTTCTTCTTTCTGCACTTCCTGTGAAACTCCTGTTGGTTCTTGTGTAACAACAGGGTTCTCTTTCTGCACTTCCTCTGAAACAGGTTCGTCCATCTGCACA
>APFE030027301.1:0-48507 GCA_000404065.3 Pinus taeda
TCAATACAGCCATTCTCCAAACTATAGTCACGTTTACCAAAAAAAACACAGCATTCAGCATACACTTTGACTACCATTCTCATATTTTAAATGATGGTAACCTTCCTAGAGGTTTCAAGTGTTGGGTTACTTTTTCTGTATGTAATTTCTCAAAACACACTCTTAAGGCATATTTAATCGACCAATAAATCAAAGAAAATGATACTAACCTTTTATGCATATAAGCTAGCTAATAAACCATTCAATATATGAATTCAAACCCTTATGTATACATACTTATTGATAAACCACTTAGTACATGATTTTAAACAAATTAAAGAACATATTAGAGGGGGAGATCTCAATGATCTATTAAACCAATGAAAATGTACAAAAATAAATAATATCACCTACATAATGGCCTATCGATATGATGTTTAGTCCTTCTCCATGGGAGGGTAGTTTGCATCCTTCAATGGGATCTCTCTATAGAAGAAATAATGAAGCAATACTTGCCCTTTTGTAATCAATGTTTTAAGAGCAATTTGGGTTGCATGGGGCCAAGGAAGAGTTAAGCAATGTCAATGACAACAAGTGACTTGTGACTCATTCACACAATCTTGGCAATGGCACTTCAGCACAACAAAGTATTATAAAATGCATCAAAGAGGTTTGCTTGAAAGGTGAAAGATGAGATTGAAGGTAGGTTAATTAAATTGGAATCCAAAATATTCATTTATGTGAACTCATGTCATTGAATTGATCAAGAGGTCGTCAATTAACCTCCTATTGAATGAAGAAATTCCATGACTATGGTTAAGAATTCACCTACTAGGTTTCAAAGTTAGCTATCTCTGGTATTAATGGTCCATGAAATTTCTCAAAGCATGCCACTACAATGATTGCATGAGTGTTAAGGAAATTACTACGTGATTCATATGACTAATAAAACAAAAGTTGTGATGCCCCTTTGATGGTTAGTTTTTGAAGTTTGGATTTGTTTTGTGGTGTGAAATTGACCTACATTCCACCACACACACACACACACACACACACACACACACACCACACACACACACACACACAACATATATATATATTATATATATATAATACATACATACATATATATATATATAATATATATATATATATATATAATATATATATATATATATATATATATATATACATATATATTATTGTGTTGTGTAATGATAATATCAACTATGTTAGGATATTCCACTTAAGTCTCGTAGGCATATGAAATTGATATGATAACATATTCCCTATATTGTGTGATGTTAGGGAAACATCATATAAAGGAAATGTCACATGTATTTCTTTCCTAACCTTGTAAAGGGAGAGTGGGATACATTTTATGGAAACCATAACAAAGAAAAAAAGGATACCATTTTCATACACACTTATAAGGTATGCTAGTTCTCATAATGAGGTAGTCATCCACATTTTTATGTCATTGTCCATTCATGTAAAATATGGGATAGTGGATTTATAGATGAAGTTACTCCGTGCTATCTGTAAAATGAATGTCACCTCCATTTGCACTTGTGATGGAGCAAGGTCACCTTAGGCAACATATATATACAAGAAATGAGGAACATTGAAATGGTGTCTCAAACATGTAATGAGTTAACTGAGATAAGATAAGCTAGAGGCTTAAAACAGATGTTAAAGAGGAGCCATAAGTGCCTTTGGTTTTCAACTACATTTAAAACAATGATATGATCTAGTACAAATATCCATAATGTGATTAAAGGAGTTGTAGTTGATCATGGGGGACATCATTTATTTAGTGGTGGATGATATAATTCATTGTTAGATGTGAGGTAGCTCATTAATAATGATAAGATATACCTAGAGGCTAGTGCATAATAACACAATGTAAGTGTATGTGTTGAATTTGAACACTAAGAGGAGTCACCATGCCATTACAGATCAATACTATGAACATAATGTTAAATGTAAGGTAAATCACCAATAACGAAAAAAAAATAAAGGTATGGGGAATATAAATACAACCTCAAGATTTAATAAGTTGGTGTCGATAGTGCCAGATTGATTAGAGAAAGGGTGGTGATAGGTCCCTTAAACCAACAAACGAAATAGAATATATTGATATTTGTAATGGAATTCAACTTGACATAACGGAATGATAAAAAATAATCAGTAGGAGTCTTAGGAATTCCCTTAAATATAGTGTACACAAACATTGGTTCACGTAATGATAATACAACTAGGTAGAAGAACTCAGCCAATGACAACATGCCATAAGGGAGGAAATTAATTATAAGAGTGACTAGGGACCACAAAAAAATAATGCTTATGATAGGAGGGACACGAGTGTGTCAAGTTGATAAGGTTAAAAACATTGTATATGAAAATCTAACGAATTGGATTATGTTTGTTGGATATAGAAGATTAATAAATTCAATATGAATTCACAACCATGGGTGACTCATTAAATTTATCCACTAGATAGATTCATAATCACATCATATTTAATTGAACACATTTGTTGAGGATGTGAGTGAGTATTTTCAATATGCATGATCATATATATTGGGTTTCCAAGAAAAGTTGCATTTATGTGTTTGCTTAAAATGGGAAACAATAATAACTTTGTTTGCACATAATCAAATGATATTATATGTGTATATATCCATTGTTAAATATCTACATATGTACATATATTACCATTCATTCTTTTTGGTTTCATTCTTATGGTGAACCCATAGAAAAAAAATTATCGTCATATAGGCTTTCCACCGAAGTAGTCTAATAATGTAATAGTTTTTTTCTTCTTGTCAAAATTTCATGAGATAAGAATTGGAAACTCGCTTAAACCTCAAATTCTAATATATTTTCCAAGGCTTTGTATGAATAAATTGGAAAAAAGTCTTAAAGAAATAGTTCCATCATGAACCAAGCGTGGATCATGCCTATGTTTTTTTCCATATTCATATCTAATTTGTCACCTAAAATATATTTTATTCTTCCATGTACCTATGTTAATAATACATTCAATATTTACTATGATTTATAGAGATTTCCTTAAATAAACTGATGACACATTTTTATGAAATACCAACATTGAACTACCACTGTGATTCAAACAATAACAATTGCTAGCCTAAACACCTGCTATTTTTAGAATTAGATTCCCTACCACTACTATTCCAAATATAATTAGTCTAAAGTTATCCTCTAAGTTGAGTAGGATTGTTATTCAAATTATGTTTGCTCTCTTTAAGATTAACTAGCATGGGAAATGACAATCACTTTCACCTAAACAAATTATGTCCTTATAAATTCTATCCAATTAGGTGATTCGGTCAGGATTAGTTAGTACACTACATTCATCCAAAACAAAGTTTCCTTAATTTAACCATATTGCTAAAAATATTTTTTTTAAGGTCATACGTCTCTTGTTAATAAAGTTTTTAATCCCAATTTCACAGAATTATAATAATTTCCATATAGTAATTAGGTATGATTGTAAAACTCGCCATAATTATCCTCATTAGGACTAGTGGGTGTAGGAGTTAACAACTACTCTCATCCCAATTGCACTTATCCTTACTAAGGGAAGCCAAACAAGGAATTGAATACCCCCATCCTCATACAATGATATTTCCCCTCATTAATAACAATTATAGTATTGGTTGAATATAAACCACATTTAAATGATAAACAACATCATTAATAATAGGATAATTTATTGAGGGAGGCCATCCATATAGTCACCCTCATTAATAATAGCTAGCATATAGATTGGCTACCATCCTCATCCAAACTATAATTTTCCTTATTAATAATAGCTAGCATGTGAATTGGCTACCACTATCATCGAATAATAAATTTTCTCATTAATGAAGTTTGCAATAACTATGCCCATCATTAAAAGTTGATAGCGTCGATATTAAACACCATCTTATTCAATGATCATCACCCTCATTAATAACACTCAACAAAGGAGTTGAATACCACCACCATCAAAATGATGATATGACCCTAATTACAAATAGCCATTTACCTACGGGTTGAATACATTATGCACCCAAATGATATTTCCAATGTCAATACTTTTCACTAGCTAACCCAAATGATAATTTTCATGAACATGTGTACCTAGCATGGGAATACATTATTAGTTTTAGCTTGGGAAATGAATGTTAGGCTTATGTGTTGGATGACCTCCCTCAATCAATAAAACTATCCTAGAACTTTATTGCCACCTTCATTCATTACAAGGAGATCCTTACAAGGAAATACAAGGAAATACTTTTGGGGGCATCACTACAAGGAAACACTCTTGGTTGTATTTTTGCATATGTTTATTATTTTTTAGTACATTGTTTTTGGATTTAGTGGCTTGTATTAAATGGAGTTTTTTCCCATGGTTTTGTAGTTTTTGTTAAGGTATTACAATTTTATTCTAATCCATGGTAAATGGATTGGTAGTTTATAAATGTTGTGAGATATACATACTATATTGTAATATTATAAACAAGAAGGTGTATGTTGAAAAATCTTATTAGGTTTCCAAGATTAAATCTTTGTGTTTATGTTTATGTTTTCCATTTCGTATTTTCTATTTTATTAAGAAACTATTTGCAACAACTAACTGTATAGTGTAAAAACCTACACATATTTTATGGGTACAATCACCCTACGTCCACTAGTTAATTATGTAAACATAGCTCTATTATGTGTGACTTCTACAACTATAATTGAGTCAAAATGTTTGTCCTTTCATTCTACTTTAATTATGGATAACATGCTTCTACACTTGATTTCTTTCTAGCTCTTAGCTATAAATGAAGATCCCGGGGTAGTGGCCCACCCTTCTAAGATATAGTAATTTGGAATGAGTTTTCGCTTAAGCATAGTAGATATTTCTTATTAAGAAATGCAAATCAAAACAATTGGTTGTTGAACATAATATCCATCAAAATATGGAATACGATTATTTCACTTCCTTCATTTTGTCAATGAACCCACTTAGCTCACACAATTTCTTTTATGTTGAATTTCCCTTCAGAGGAGGCTATCCTTGGGGCCATGAATATGACTAATATATTATGTGGATATATGAATTATTTATCATTATTTTTTCCCTAGATAGAGGTTTTCTAAAAACCTAACATATGTTGTGTGGAATCTTAGGCAACCTTTCTAAGAAGCTAGCTCTTGAACTCATTTTAAAAATCAACCCATTTTAGAATATATTTTATTGGAGGATATTTCTCCTTCAAAAGTTTTCAGATTTACTATAGATATTTCAACTAATTTGGGAAGGAATTTTAGGTAATTTAGTGAAATGTTAAGTCTTGGCTCAATTCTGTTTAGGATTCATTTTCTAGAATTACCACAAAATTTTCCACTCCAACCCAAGCTAATTAAAAATTTATGATATATTTTCTATTTTTTGAGGAGAATAATAAAAGAGTTGCATTAGCGTTTGAGACTTTCCCTTGAGTTACTTCTTACAATGACTTGATCCTATTTGATGACTAGAATTAGAATATGTTAGTAACATGGAAATTGAAACCTATGTGGAATATCCCTAACATTTATATGTATTGGATTATTATATTGTTTTTTATCCATCTCAGTGCTTTTAGAGTGGAAAACATTGAGGAATCAACATACAAGAATATTTTTATCGATGGGACATAGTTTGGCGAATCGAGGTCTTAAACTTTCCAAGTGAATTTCGAGCAATGAATTCAATTATGGGGCGATGAATATTATATTTTTTGGAGTATCACCTTTATTTCATAATATACAGATAAATAGATTTCCAATGATGGTATAATCACCTCTATCAAATTCCATATAAAAACGTTACGGCACTCGGAAGTTGACCTTCTTGTTTTAACCATCATAATTCGAGAGGAGACCATGTCAACGCCCATTATTCATGGAAAATGGTTTATCGAGTGATTACGACGATGAATACTATAGAGTATTATGTATTGTAACTTTGGTGAGAAGCTAAGATAGTCAAACTAAACCATCAGTAGGCTATCGAGTTGTGTTGTAACCGAGCTAGTAGGAGGAAAAGGGGTTCCATTATTTTAGAGTCAATTTTTTCCATCTATGAGAAAAATAGTTGAGAGGGATAGGAGATTTAACAAACATATAGGACTTGTGCATTGTAGAATCCCATGATCCATAACCCATACTACATTATACTCATAGGCATTTCATATGCAGAGAAAGAGAGAAAACAACCTCACCTTCTAGTTAGGTTTTCCCCGGAAAGGGTTTCATAGGTCATATATTCTGTCAATCATAGTTTATGAGATTTGATTTCATTGTTCTCTATTTTCTCCATAATATTAATTTGCATGCTTACACAATTAACTATAATATGCATATCCATCAACCTAAATAAAAATAAGCCCTAATAGTGTATATTTCAAATTCTTAAATATATATTTATCAAATATGCTGTGATGAACTCTCTATCAAAATATCGACAGAAGTTTCAGGATCAAACATGGTGTGTTTCATGTTGTCAAAAAGAGCCCATGAATTCATTGGTTATTATAGGAATCCTTGATCTGAGCCACACAAGGGAATCTACCTAAGGAAGTATAACATATAAATAGTAACGTTAGTCACTTCTTGACACCATATTATATTTTTAACGTTTTGGTTTTCAATATTTTGGAGAGAACAATTTGTGATTGAAGGTTTATATTGGATTTATTAAGTTCTATACTAGTGCTGTTGATCATGTATATAGGATTTTAGACATATTTTCTCATTATTTTCTATGGCGATCGTCATGGAGCCATGATTTATGTGTTTTGATCTCACCTATGGAAATATGTTTTTCCTTATATTCTGATATTTCGTTATTAACCATTAGACCTTATGTTTCAACCCACCAACTTGTGAGTTGTGACATTACTCCTCTTCATATTTCATACATAACATGTATTGTAAAACCAACCTTTCATGGGCTACCTTAGTTAGCATGCACACCTTCCGGTTATTATTCCTCATTGTTCGAATTCATGGGTCACCTTAGTTAGAATTCCTACCTTTCCATTTGTAATTCATGTTACATTTATTCATGGGCCTAGGAGATCTTATTTATGCATACTGTGACTTAAACATTGAGACCTAATATTTCTCTTTTCTCTTTTTGTAGCGATATCCTAAAAGAGTTCTCATTATTTTTCTTGACATATGGTTGCTTTTTGTCATTTCCACTTATATCATAATGCATGTTATTACACTTATTTTCTTTGTCATGCTTTTACAATCACTTTTGACGTTTCTCGAATTGCATCCATTTTCCATTGTTTTGTGATCATTTATCCTTGGAGAAAACAACTATTAATGGTCATCACTTTCGAGGAACATTTTTTCATAGGTTTGTTCCATGCACTTAGAATGTAGTTGCATCCCATTGAACCACTTGTTTTCTCCATTATAACATACTTTTATCTCTTTTTTTCTCTCATAGAAACATGGAAGGGACAAAAAAATGAAAAACATAAACCATAGATTAAGGGGGGAAATAATTTTAATATTTATTTGATTTAGTTTGAGTAATAATAATCAATTATTTTCTCCCCCAAATGTGGAACATGTTTATGTTATTGTATTACATCTAGGATTTAGGTTTTGTTAAGTGTTCTACCATAGTTAAGGGTTACTTATTCCTCTAATTAACTTTTCTTCTATCTACTATGGAGAGTGCTTTAGTGCCAATTCTTTAAGTTGGGACATTAGGGAAATTTTGAGGTAAAAAATGGGCCTTAAAAAAAATGTACTAACAAGATTAACTTTAAAGCAACTAATAGGATTCAATATCATATGCCTTCGTGAGGGGATAATATTTTGGACGGAAAAGATGAAATTACTTTTTCTTATCATTATATTTTTCTCTTATCTCCTTGTAGGTTTAATAAAATGTCGAGTGTAGAGACACATTGGATGTAAAATTAAATTCCATAACCAATGAATACTCACTCTACTTACTTTTGAGTAGAGCCACATTGAAAAAGCTGAAAACACATGAAAAAAGTGTGTTTTACATGTTTTTTTCATGTATTTTAATTTTTTTTTTAATATGGGTTTACTAAAAACCTATGAAGAGTGTGAACTAATTAGATGCATAATTTAGTTCCACATCCAACTAGTATCTACACTCAACATTTGAGTAAATCTACTAGGATATAAGATGAAAATACAATATAAAAAAAATGTGTCCTTTCATTTTCTTTAAACTTTCAACAATCTTATTTTACTATTTTATCTATTATTTTAGTCTTTTCCTTAGAAACCCATTTTACACCTCATAATTCCCCGAATATTTAGATTTTGTTTAGAGGTGCACTATGATTATGAGTTATTTAATCCTCTAACTAGTTATTATTCTTGTCATTATGGAGAGTTATGCATCGTTCACTGCATTGTTGAATTATGATACAGGTGCTTTTGAGTCAAGGTTTCAAATGTCATTATTTTGTCCTGCTATATTTTCAAGGGAAGTTGATCTCAAGTTGATAATTCTACAAAAATATTGAGCTTTCAATTTTAGCATACATGTCTTAATTTGTACTTGGTGATTGACTTCTTCATCAAATAACTCTGATATTGTTTTGTGTTGATCGATGATATATGATACATTAAGGATCTCCTTTCAATGTATGTCTTTCTATCCACACTAGGTCATTATCTAGGAACATGATACAAATTAGATATTGGCTTCATACATTGACACATTAGTGAAAATATTCCTAGTAATTGTTAGTGGGTTTACATCAATGACATCCACTTAATTTATTTAATGAGTTTTAAACATCATACCCTTTATCTTAATTTAAAAATATATATTGTATCCTTTATTTGATAGAGCATACTATGTTCCTAAGGGTCCATTTTCACTATAAGTGGGTTCCATTACATTTTTTTTAATCACTCACTCATCATTAGAATTAGTTTCTCACGTTTAACATTATGTCATTAATCCTCATGATGTATATTCATGTGATTGTTGACTTTGGATTGATGACCTTGATCTAGGGGAATTTTCTATTTATGGTATCACTATTAAATAAATATTTTTTAATATCATATTTCACTCTCATTCATTCTAAGTCTCTTACTCATCCGTAGATCCACATTGTATTTGTTAGTGGTGATAATATTTTATATGACATGAATCCATAATGTATTTTGTCATGGCATGGAATTTTACTTCATAGATTCATAGTGTATTGTGTCCATTACCATGTTTACTCATATATTGAGGCATGTATTTTTCTATTCCAAGGATGATCTCTGTTTAATTGGTTTATTTTTTATTGTAGGTTCTTCATATTTCCTTGATTTATAAATTTACTCATTATTCCACTTATGAACATCTATTTTTGAATGCATTTCAATGATGAGTTCCTCTTTAAGCTTCATACATTAGGGGGTATCTATTACAATTCTATTTAGAAATATATGCTACATAAACGTGTGATCAGATGTTATGAATATAAAATGTGCTTCAATGGATGCACACTTTCTCATTCATAGAAAAGGAAAATCTAAATGTGATTTCCTCATAGAATAATTGTGGCTAGTGATGGGATTCCTATAAAAAAACCTACTTTCATCCCATAGACCCTTAATAAACTGAAATTTAAGCAGAGATCGACAAGAAATGGGTTGCAAAATGGTTATAATTGTGCATTGAACCCATCCCTCACTTCTATTCGTTCAAATCACATGCCATGATGCCTATTCTTAGTTATTTAAATATTTTATAAGAAGAAACCTAAGTTAAGGGAAGAGACTAGATATTAAAGAGTCTATCTTGATGCATCCATGTGCTATTATAGTAAGAGTCCATCTATAGGTTATTGTAGTTTTTGAGTGTTGGGAATCAGCAATAGTGTGATCATGGCCTGGGCTAGAGCTATGTTTCTTATCTTACTATGATAATATTCCAAATTATGCATGTTCCTATAGAGATGCGATATGGAATAAGGAAAATTATTCCACGGCATGTGAGCTAGGATTACAAAATTAGATCTCAAGGTAAATCATCTTTGTTGTAATTATGATTTTTAGAAATATAGATGTACATTCTCCCCCTCTAAAATATCCACGTCTAGGTATTTTTCTTGTATGGTAGATGATATTTTGTTCTTATAAGTAAGTTTGATTTACTAGATTAAGACTTGATTCATGCTAGACTTAATCTATTATTTTATGAAACAATATGAAAGGTTTTTCTTGCTTGATTTTATGTAGGCTATTCAATGAAAGAACTTCAAATGGAGCTATATGTAGCTAGAACCAGTAGATATGTTGGATTGGCCTAAGGTGTATTTCTTTAGTCTTATATTTACATATGAAACTAGATGATTAGTCTTAGGAAAAAGTGTTATGTTCGCTATTCTTTGTTTGTTTCAATGTATCAGCACTATCCAATAAAGAGAATGTTTTATCCGTAATTTCTCTTCAAGAATTGGTGGAACCTCTTTTATTTTTTGATTAAAATTATTAAATATTACATCTATGATCTACAAAATTGCAAACAAAATTCATAAATTTATCCTTCACCAATTAGCCTCCACATACCTCCACATCCCTTACATTAGTTTAAACGGGGAGGGAATTCGTAGCTACTCAATCCCATTAGCAAACATTTATATTTTGAACTTGTTAAGTTTTTTGCCGATAGGCAAGGTGGAATATGTATAATAAGGTATCTAACTATGCCATAGGGAGAGCTATAAATAACTAATATTTAGGTAATAATTTATTTATTTCTTGGAATGATTTTATAGGAGTGGAGTACAAATGTTCCAATATTTTAAGGTATACATATATTATTTGTGTGTGTGTTAGATTCTTCGAATTGTGCTTGTATTTTCTTTTTGGATGTTATTGTACTTTGTTTGTTGATGTCTTTATTTGTACATTTGAAATTTGGTTCACTGAAAAGTGGTCATTGAGGATCTCAATGCTCTATCGATTTTATTTAGAGTACATTGTTTGTTTTTTTTGGCTGTAAGAAGGTTGAATCATGGTGATTAGGTTTTTTCTAGAGCTATATGTGTAAAGATACTTTCTACAAGATTTAGTGAAGTGTTGAAGAAAAATGTGAAATGTGTTCTTCTATGTTGGTTGTGGAATAAACACCCTCCAAGATGGATTTTTCTTTAGTCATTTTTAATTTGAATGCTAAAATACATTAACAATGCATTAGGAATAATCCATTGTAACATAAGTTTCTTGTTCTCTTTAACTTATAATTCGATGAGCATAAACATCACCATGCTTCACAACATGTAATGAAAATGAACCTTTTGATTTTGCAAAGGTAAAAGTTAAATGTTTTATAACTTTTGGATTGAGAAAAGTATTAACAAAATTTAACAAGGATGACCACTCCACAACCTCCAACAAGAAGATGTCAATTGAATAGATATAGATAGATTATTAAAACAACTCCATTTAAACATCGTTATAAAGAGGAGGTCACAACCCATTAAAAGAAAGAGGTCATGAATATTGAACAAAAAAATTCTTTTTCGCTAAATATTCATAAAAAAAAGATAAGAAGTCATCATATTTTTATTGGTTTATATATATTTTTAAATTATATATATGTTAGAAATTCATACTCAACACAACACATATAATATAAAATAGCATTGATACTCGCAATTAGAAGGTCTACTAGTGGACATAACTTCACAAGTGTCCAACGTTAGGACTTAGGGAGACTCATTGATTATCATTCAACACTTATGCAAAGGAATATTGCCTTGAAATAAGCATATGGGGAACATATTGAAGGTAATAAGGAGAATCCTTGAAGACATTCAATAAAATGAGCGCTTTTATATCATTAGAAGTCAAAATGAAGAAGGTGATAAATGTGTGAATCAAGCCTACCAATTTTAGGCACGACATTTATAAATAAACAACTACTTGTGGTGCTAGCCTCTACCAAAACCCAAAAGGCTAGGTTTATCTCTAAGGAAGGACATTTGATTTACGTTACTGAAGAATTATTAAATATAACATCATATGGTTTTGGTTTGGCTCCATTTTAAAATTTGGGAAGGGGACCAAATGGATTTCAAGACACCCCAATTAAATTTAGTGCTTAGATCAGACATAAATGAGATCAATCCCTCTTCATAATTGGGACACATTAGATATATGCCATTTTACCTCTATATTCAAAGATGAATGCACTAAGGGGAGAGGTAATTATGAATATTTATGCTGCATTGAAACTAGACTGATATGAGATCTTAGAGACAAATTGTGAATTAAAGAAGATGAAGAGTAATAAGGGACTTAAGCTAAGAAAAATTGGGGGAAGTGGCGGAGAATTTGGCAAGTCCCATGGAATAGAAACTTATATTGTGCGTCATATTCCTGTGAGACATTCAGTTTCCAGGTTTGTTGATATCCTTTTCTACTATTTGGAATAGCTAGCATGCATGACTGGCATATTTTTTAGCTACATGTTTATGGACATGGTAGGTGGGAGTCATGACATGGGATTGTGTCCTTCTAGGGCTCAAGCTGCATATCTATGCATTACTAGCATGGAATAGACTCATGAAGGGTCACCTTGTATAGGATTCTATTGAAGCAACGATTGTGTGATACCTATACAATTCTTCACATTGGCCCCATTGAGTAGGCAATTTAGGGAAACACAGTGTGGATTTTGGTCAGACATATTTCACTCCCTTTGGGTAATAGGTCAGTTTAGGGGCATTTCTTGTGTGAAGGATTGGCAGTGAGGATTAAGTCTCAATGGAGACATTAAACTATTGAGAGATTGCAAAATTTCCTTTATTTGGAAAAATATTGTGTTGGGGAAGGATGATTTTGATGACAGTGGGCTAGACTATTTTGAGTATTGAATATCATGACAAATTAAGGTGTGGGGAGGTATAGATAAAGGTATGGGTGACATTAGTCACAAAAGAGAATCCAGCTGTAGATGTAGGGAATGAGGATGTAAGGAACAAGGATGTAAGGAACAAGGTTACTGAATTGGTAGAGAAAATGGATTCCCTCCAATTGGATATGATGGTGATGGGTATGTGACAATAGGAGTCGATGAAAACTAATGTAAATATGTTGGAGGAGATCCAAATTTTTAAAGATATGCCAACCACGAAAATGAATGAGTTAGAGGGACTTCACAATCAGATTGCAACCTTACATGAACAATTCCTACTTTTGTGTACAACCATAAATGAATCCCACACTAGAAGTTGGAAGGAAGTAAACAAGTGTCTAGACCTCAATAGGCCACTGGAGGAGGAGTATGATTTCAAATGATATATGTATTGCTGCAATTTTTTTATTTTATTAGGAAGTTACTCTTGGATGTATCCATATAGGAATGTAATGAATATTGTGAAAATTTGTAGTCCCTCAAAGTTTTGGATATCCATAGTAAGTATAGGACTAAGAGAAAGGATAGGAAACAAACAATATATTTCTGAAGTATATATTGTGACCAGCTACAAATTTATGTCAATACAAATGCTAAAAAAACAGAAGAAAAAGAAAAAAAAAGATATAATTGAAGAAAATTGTAAATGACCCATTTGAAACAACATAACCATGATAATAAAGTAGAATATGTTGGTTTAGTAATTTAATTTTACATAGGTTGTATACATTCATCCATTATCTAAACACAACATGGATTCATGGAGTTCTATCCTAAATTTATCTTTAACTCTTTGTAATCGGATTAAGGAGGCACACATCAACTCTTGACCAATGGCTACAATCTACAAAGTCATCTAGGTACTTTTGTTGTTCTTTGTTGAAGTTAGTGCTCTACATTGAGAGTGACCATCATGACACAAATTTGATACTCTTGTGATGTCAAAGTAATGTAAATATAATCTTTCTCTCAATTGACAACTATGGGCACCTGCCAAAGGACATGATGTATCAAGCCAATTGGGTATTTGGTTGTATAACTAGAATATCGATCAAGTGCAACATACAAAAAACTGAATAAAACTGCAACATTAAATTCATAGACTTTTGTATAAGCAATTAGGTGTCATGTAGAGTGATATATATATGTCATGGGAAAACGTGTTAACTTGTCTATCTTTGGTTTCTTTTATTGGATCATTAGTGTAGAATGATAAAAATGGTTTATCCAAATTTCGGACACTCTAATTCATTTTTTTGTTAAAATTACAAAATATTCTATGTGTTTCACAAACTTATGAAATTGTATGATATGACTCTAGCAAAAGAATATCTTATCTACTTTTGGTTTGTTTTATTAGATCAACTGTGTAGAATGAGAAAATGGTTTATCCATAATTTCTCTTCAGTAATTGGTAACATCCTTTTACATTTTTCTATTAACATTACAAAATATTGGAACCACTATTTTTAAGATGAAAATAAAAACCTTAAATTGATATGTGAGCAATTAATTTCCACATACATCCACATTGTTTATATAAATTACTGACCTGAAAAGAGATTTGCAAGGACTCAATGCATTAGTAAACACTAATGTTTTGACCTTGTTAAATTCTTAACATATATTAAAGCAACTTGTTGCCTTAGAGAGGGCTATCCATCACTAATAATTAGAAAATTATAAGAGTCGATTTAAATAATCCAATCCTTTAAGGTATACAAAGAATAATTGTTTGTGTTAGATTCTCTGACATGTGCTTTTCTTTTGTTTGTTGACATTTTTATTCGTACACTAGGTTCGAGGAAAAGTTGCCATTTTGTAATACTGGATAATGTTCCTATCAGCTTACTTACAACCATTTTATAATATAATATTTTCCATAGCTTACCATATGTCGTTATGATTGAACACCATGACCGTGATAATAAAGTGGAACATGTTGCTTGAGTAGTTTACTTTTAAATAGAGTGGATACATCCATCCATTTTTAGACACGCCATGGATTCATGCAGTTTTACCCTAAACTGTATATGGGCAAAATGTATTCATGTTCAATTCTGTGTGATCAAAGCAAGGAGGCACACAGCAACTCCTGACCAATGGCTTTAATCTGCAAATAGATATCCGTACTTTCGCTCTTCTCTGTTTAAGTCAGTGCTCTAATGTAATGGAAAACTTGCTCTCATTTGATAATTATCTTCACTATGTACTGGCACCTGACAAGGCGCAGGAGGTCTGTATATTGCACTCGCGCCATTTGGTTCAGTCCTCTGACTAAAACTGCAATATTAAATCCATAGTCTTTTGTATGGTAGTTACCTGCCATGTAGAATGATAGATATACATTTCAAGATGCATTGAATCACATTATATACTGTATTCCAGACAGACAAGAATATCCTTAATTTTCTAACCAGTATGGAGGAGTTGCCGCTGCTATAAAATCGTCAAAACATCCATGATAGTATTTATACTACCGATGTTAAACTTACCTATGATCATTTGGAAGCAGCTCTGCAATTTTATATACACATACTGGTGGAAGCCTCAAACTGTCAGGAAGTTTATGGAAAGGCAAGGCATTAGAGGCCCTACTCCTAGTTTTATCACTGGAAATCTCGCTGACATGACTATATTAAGGGATCTGCCAAGGCTGCTTATGAAGACACGGACATTGGACCATAACAGTCCCCCGAGTATAATGCTCACTTCGGTGGGCATCCATTCATTCACTGAGATCAGGAAACATCGCTATCTCTTCACAACCCGAGTAGGGAGATCTTCAAGTGTTTCCATTGCTGACACTGAACCCAAGAAAAAACAAAAAGCCAAGACATCTTAAGTGAGATCTAATAAGTACCATATAGGTTTTACAGTTTTTAATCAAAATATTCACTCAGATCTAATAAGCACCCATGTAAATTTTACAATTTTAAATCAAAACACCGGTTTGGATTTTACCATCAGGAGTTGGTAATGCTATCAATCATTGCAGACTGTGAGTACTTCGCGGTGTATTTGCTGCTGCCAGCAACAGCCAATATATCAAATTTTAGAAATCCATTTTAGCTTTGGAAAGCTGAATTCAGTTTATCTTTAAAATTCAAAAAGTAAACATGTAAAATGTGTGAAACATACCCATCGACGACATGGGTAAAAGATAAAAGGAATTTTACTTAAAATGAAACCAAGCCATTTTATCATGTTAAACTAATCAATACTAACGGCAATTAATAGAAACCGATATTCCATAAAATCTCTCCTCTAGTCACCTTCACGCTATCTCCTTCATTCGCCAATAAAGAAACTGAGGGAAAATTTGAGCTTCCACAAGCAGAACTAAGATTAAAACAGTGTGTACACAGTGTCGCGACCGATAGGATCCATGTCTTTAGCAGCATTACTTAGTTTAATCATGTCAGCAAGATTTCGAGCGATAAAACGAGGCGGCGGACCTCTAATACCTTGCCTTCACATAATCTTACTCACAGCTGGAGGCTTCTAGCATTATGTGTAAATAAAATGCAGAGCTGCCTCCAAATGATCATCGCGAAACCTAACGTTGGGAGCATAAATAATATCAGGAGTGCCTTCACATTTTTTTGCTCACAGCGGCACCTCCTCTTTCTTTCAATGGAGATATATGAAGTGTGCATCCGTCTGGGAACATGAAGTGCAATTTATAGACACAGAAATGTGATGGTTAGCCAACCAATGGGCCACCCACTCATGGTGGCGTAGAATCAGTACCTCATAAAGAAACCTGGAATATAATCTTGTTTTGACTATTTGAGATATTATACAGCTTTTAGATAGCGACAACGTTGGTCATCAACCTTCTCCATTCATAGAAATTTGAGAATCATAGGACATATTACTGTAATCGGTTACTGTGGGTACTATTCATTTTCAACGTAATTATATGAAGTTCATCGAGTCATATGTTATTATTCATTTTCAACTATATATGGCTTCAAATAATTATACCAAACCTTATCATATCACATGTTATTATGTTATTGCTGGAGAGGATTTTAATTATTCTTTCCAATCACTTTCTATAAACCTTAACAATAATTTTTTTTATGTGTTTTTATTTATTTAAACATAGAAATTATTTAAATAAAACTTCATAAATATTTTAAAAAAAATGGATAAAATAAGTCAAAATAAAATAATTTAATTTCAGAATCATAGGACATCGGTTACTGTGGTTACTATTTATTTTCAACTATAAATGGCTTCAATAATTATACATAAACCTTACAATATCAATGTTATTATGTTATTGGTGCATGTATATTATGTTATTCGTGTAGAGGATTCTAGAATTATTCTTTCCAACCACGACTTTAATAATAATTTTTTAAGTTTTTTATTTATTAAAAAATACAAAATAATTTAATATAAAACTTTATAATATTTGAAAAAAATTTTAAATAAAATAATTTAATAACATTAGAGTATATAATTAATTTTAAGTCTAGATTAAATACGTAAATTTAATAAATCAATTTTAATTTATATTTATATTTTATATAAATGATTTAGTTTTGAAAGGTTTCTAAGACGAGTTGTTTTTATTGGGATTTTTTGGACTTTTCCTGGTAGGAATCTTGATTTGTGTTATTTAAACTAGATTTCTTAACTGTGTATATATGGATTCAATACTTGAATATCTTTTAGGGTACTTGGATTGTGCAAGGTTACCCATCAAACTTGTGATTTCAATAAATTCCTGCAAGATTTTAGAGAAATTAAACCAGAAAACCCACCAAAAAAACTTCAAAAAGTCATTATAAAAAAATCGAATTTTAATATACTATAATATTAATATTGATATATATTATTGTACTAAGTATTTTAATAATTATATTTATTTTTTAATGTCGACTCATTTAATATTAAAATGTTGTATGATTAAATCAATAGATGAAGTTTTAGTCAAAGAACTTACTTATAAAAAGTTGATAGGTAAATTCCCTTCATACCAACACATTATCTATTTTGGTTAATAAATAATTATTACTTTATTATATAATTACATTAGCAATATATATATATTGACTCTTAATTTACTGTTGTTATTATTATGATCATATTAATTAAATTTTAATTTAAATATGAATTTACTAGAAAATGTTACCACTGTCAAGCCTTGCAAAATTCTATCGCCACTCACTGCCAAAGTACTGAGAATCATTGTACGCGGGAAATGACGTTCGGTAAGGTTTAATTCACACCGTCAAATTGAAAGATCAAATATCACGGTCGGATTAGATTGAAGACTTTGTGAAAGGCAAGAATATTGTCGCCTGTCGTCTTGTAAGTGCACTTAGTTTTGGACTTACCAGACGAGTAGGTTAGGCGGTCATATAAGTAGTATTCTTCATATTAGAGGGTGCGGGTTTCATTTGGAAATTTTGTTTTTTAAAATAGTGATATTAATGGTTCCCGTGAAAACCTAACCTAATGGGACATAAACATCATCCTAACTTCAAAATTTATTTACAGCTTTTCAAAATATTAATCATAAAAATGTTTATATATAATTATTTAAAATAATTATATATATATTAATCGTATTGTATTTATAATATGTGTATTGGTTCTTTTATTTATATAAAATATAAATAATAATAGGTGAAAATGTCACATCATGCTTTTTAAAAATGAAATATATTATATGGTTTTTAAAGTTTTTGAATCATTTACTGATTTTGATTTCGCAATAATTAATATTGGTATATTTTGATCAAATGATATAATTTATTATTAATCACAGTAAAGATAAAATTTATATAATTATAGGAGATAGCTATTATAGGATTCACATATTGTTTATTCTCTAATCTATAGTCATTTTTACAAATATATATATAATATATCTATCTATATATATATTATATATATAATATATATGTATATCTAGCATACACTTTGACCACCATTCTCATATTATAAATGATAGTAACCTTTCTAGAGGTTTCAAGTGTTGGGTTACTTTTTCTATGTAATGTCTCAAAATATATTCTCAAGACATATTTAATTGACCATTAAATAAAAGAAAATGGTAATAACCTTTTATGCATATAAGCTAGCTAATAAACCATTCAATATATGAATTCAAACCCTTATGTATACATACTTATTGATAAATCACTTTGTATATGATTTTAAACAAATTAAACAACATATGAGAGGGGGAGATCTCAATGATTTATTAAGCCACTGGAAATATACAAAACTAAATAATATCACCTACATAATGGCGTATTGATATGATGATTATTGATTCTCCATGGGAGGGTAATTTGTATGCTTCAACGGGATCTCTCTATTGATGCAATAGTCAAGCAATACTTTCCCCTTTGTAATCAATGTTTTAAGAGAAATTTGGGTAGTGTGGTGCCAAGGGAAAGTTAAGAAATGTGAATGAAAACAAGTGACTTTTGACTCATTTACACAATCTTGGCAATGCAACTTTAGCACAACAAAGTATTATAGAATGCATCAAAGAGGTTTGCGTAAAATGTGAAAGATGAGATTGAAGGCGAGTTAATTAAATGGGAATCCAAAGGATTCATTTATGTGAACTCATGTCATTGAATTGATCAAGAGGTGGTCAATTACCCTCCTACTGAATGAACAAATTCCATGACTATGGTTAAGCATTCACCTGCTGTGTCTCAAAGTTAGTTACCTCTGGTATTAATGGTCCATGAAATTGCTTAAATCATGCCACTACAATGATTGCATGAGTGTTAAGGAAATTACTGCATGATTCATATGATTAATAAAACAAAAGTTGAGATGCCCCTCTGATGGTTAGTTCTTGAAGTTTGGCTTTGATTTGTGGTGTGAAAGTAACCTAAATTCCATCTATATATCTATATATTTATATTGTGTGTGTGTGTGTAATGATGATGTCAACTATATTAGTATATTTCCACTTAAGTCTCGTAGGCATATGAGATTGGTATGATAACATATGCCCTATATTGTCTGATGTTAGGGAAACATCATATAATGGAAATGTCACATGTATTTCTTTCCTAACCTTTTAAAATAAGAGTGGGCCTACATTTGATGGAAACCATAACAAAGAAAAAAAGATAGCATTTGCAAATACACTGATAAGGTATGATAGTTCTCATAATGAGGTAGTCATCCACATTCTTATGTCATTGTCAATTAATGTAGAATATGGGATAGTGTATTTATAGATGAAGATATTTCGTGCTATATGTAAAATCAACGTCACCTCCATTTGCATTTGCACTTGTGTAAGCCTCTAGCAATATTGATGTACAATAAATGAGGAACATTGAAATGGTGTCTAGAACATGTAATGAGTTCACTAAGATAAGATAAGCTAGAGGCTTACAAGAAATGTTAAAAAAGAGCCATTAGTGTCTTTGCTTTTCAACTACATTTAAAATATTAATATCATCCAGTACAAATATCCACAATTTGATTAAAGGAGTTGTAGTTGATCATGGGGAGCATCACTTATTTAGTGATGAGTGATATATTTCATTGTTAGATGTGAGGTAGCTCATTAATAATGATAAGATATACCTAGGTGCTAATCCAGAATGCCACAATGTAAGTGTATGTGTTGAATTTGAACACTAAGTGGAGTCAATATGCCATCACAGATCAATACTAAGAATCGAATGTTAAATGTAAGGAAAATCACCAATAACGGAAACACAAATAAAGTTATTGGGCATATAAATAGAACCTCAAGATTTAATAAGATGGTGTTGGTAGGGCTAGATTGATTACAAAAAGGGTTGTGATATGTCCCTTAAACCAACAAACAAAATAGAAGATATTGATAGCTGTAATGGAATTCAACTTGACATAGTGGAATGATGCAAAATGACGAGTACGAGTCTTAGGACTTCCCTTGAATAATATGTAAACAAACATTGGTTTAGGCAATGATAATACAACTCGGTAGAAGACCTCAACCAATGACAACATGCCATAAGGGAGGAAAGTAATTATAGGAGTGACTAGGGATCACTACAAAAAATCCATGCTTATGATAGGAGGGACACGAGTGTGTCAAGTTGACAAGGTTAAAAACATTGTATATGAAAATCTAAGGAATTAGATTATATTTGTTGGATATAGAAGGTTAATAAATTCAATATGAATTAATAACCATGGATGACTCATTAAATTTCTCCCTTATATAAATCCATACTCACATCATATTTAATTGAACACATTTGGTGAGGATGTGAGTGAGTATTTTCAATATGCATAATAATATATATTGGGTTGTCAAGAATAGTTGTATTTATGTGTTTGTTTAAAATGGAAAACAATAATAACTTTGTTCTACATAATCAAATGAGATTATATGTGTATATACAAATTGTTAAATGTCTACATACATACATATTTCACCATTAACTTTGTGGTTTCATGCTTATTGTGAACCTGTAGAAAAAAATACCCTCATATAGGATTTCCATCAAAGTAGTCTAATCATGTAATGATTTTGTTCTTGTTGTCAAAATTTCATGACATAACAATTGGAAACTCTCTTAAACCTCGAATTATAATATATTTTCCATGGCTTTGTTTGAATAAAGTGGACAAAACCCTTAAAGAAATAGTTCCATCATGAACCAAGATTGGGTCATGCCTAACGGTTTTTCCAGATTCATATCTAATGTGTCACCTAAAACGTATTTTATTCCACGTACCTATGTTAATAATAAGTTCAATATTTACTAAGATATATAGAGATTTCCTTAAATAAAATGATGACATGCTTCTATGAAATACCAACATTGAACCACCACTATGATTCAAACAATAACAATTGCTAGCATAAACACTTGTTGTTTTTAGAATTAGATTCACTACCTCAACTATTCCAAATATAATTAGTCTAAAGTTATCCTCTAAGTTGAGTAGGATTGTTTTTCAAATTATGTTTCCTCTCTTTAAGATTAACTAGCATGTGAAATGAAAATTACTTTCACCTAAACAAATTATGTCCTTCTAAATTCTATCCAATGATGTGATTGGGTCAATATTAGTTAGTACACTACATTTATCCAAAACAAAGTTTCCTTAATTTAATGATCTTGCTAAAAAAATTCTTAAAATAATTTTGTTAAGGTCATGCATCTCTTGTTAATAAAGTTTTTAATTCCAATTTCACACAATTATAATAATTTCCATATAGTAATTAGCTAATTTCCATATAGTAATTAGCTATCGTTGTAATACTCACCATAATTATCCTCATTAGGAATAGTGGGTGTAGGAGTTAAAAACTACTCTCATCCAAATTTCACTTATCCTTACTAAGGTAAGCCAAAGTAGGAATTGAATACACTCTTCCTCATACAATGATATTTCTCCTCATTAATAACAATTATGTTATTCATTGAATATAATCATCATTTAAATGATAAACACCCTCATTAATAACAAGATAGTTGATTGGGGGAGGCCATCCATATAGTCACCCTCATTAGTAATAGCTAGCATATAGATTGGCTACCATCCTCATCCAAACTATAATTTCCCTTATTAATCATAGCTAGCACATGAATTGACTACCACTCATCCAATAATAGTTTTTCTCATTAATGAAGTTTGCAATAACTATGCCCATCACTAAAAGTTGATAGCGTTGATATTAAATACCATATTATTCAATGATAATCACCCTCATTAATAATAATCAACAGAGTTGAATACCGCCATCATCCAAATTATAATATGACCCTAATTACACATAGACATTTACCTATGGGTTGAATACATTATGCATCCAAATGATATTTCCATTCTCAATACTATTCACTAGCTAACCCAAATGATAATTTTCATCAACATGTGTATCTAGCATGGGAATACATTATTACTTTTAGCTTGGGAAATGAATGTTACCTTTATGTGTTGGATGGCCTCCCTCAATCCAAAAAGCTATCTTAGAACTTTATTGCCACCTTCATCCATGAGATGTTCTCTCTTATTAAGTATGGTATTGATAACCTCTTAATTAACCAATTTTACAATTTATATTCACCCTTGTTAAGTGGAACTAGCTTGGAAATTGATTATTAAATAGGTACCCAAATTAAGTGTAACTACCTAGGAAGTGGCTACCATAGGTAATGTTTATTAGATGTTTTTATCCGAGGAATTGACTTCTAGGATCATATAAGCATTAAATTAAAGTGATCTCCTATATTTAATTTAACTATACTTATTCTCAGCATTAACAAGTTCTATAAGGCCACTTAATTATGGCATACAAGTATGGAAAAAATAACATTAAAATTAATTATTTGTAGATATTTATGATTGAATATTGGGGCTTTATATATATTATATATATATATATATTATATATATATATATAATATATATATATATATATAGATAATATAGATATAGATATAGATATCAAGAATAAATAAATTAGAATATATTACCTTGAATATATATTTAATAATTATAATTATAAGTATAGTGAAGGAAGCCAATGGATATAGAAAGCACACGACTACTTACACCAAGAAATAGATGTACATTGTACAAGGATTACAAATAGACTTAAGTTGTTTTCCTTTGAATATTATTGGTTGAACTCTTTAAACTATTTATAAATTAAGATTCTTAAAACCAAACTATAGACGAACGAGTTAGATATATAAAAGTAAACAAGAAGAATAAGATTTGTTAGTAACAAGAAAAATGGTACTCGGTGCCTCGAAAACATCCTTAGACATGAAGAGAAGGACATGAATAAATCAACCTCGTGGCATGAATCTTGAAATAGCCAACATTGCGACTTCAATATTGTTGGTGAATAGTGCCCACATAGACCTTTGTATAATTGTACATATTGTGTTTTGGAAAGTTTACAATAAGACATTGAATTTATTGTCCCATCAAATATTAAAAAATATGTTATTTATTTCTAAGATTAACATTATATTTTGTATATTTCAAAGATAAACTAATAATAATGAAAGAACAAATAAATTGCTATAATCCTACTTTAAGATGGAGTGATAACTATCCTCTAACTGTTATCCTCATCCTTCTAATAGTAAAAATATATATGAAAAGTACACTCATGTATTAATAGTATTTAACTTTAGAATTGATTATAAATCTTATTTACTAATAATAAGTTTTGTAAAACAAAAAACTACCACTATTCAATAATGTGAACTAACTATTATCTTCCAATAATAACTACATTAAAAATTAAATATAACTTTCTTCACTAAACATTAATTATTTTTACATTAATTATCCCCAAAAATAAATAATTATGAATTATGAATTATAAATATTTTTAAAATTTATTACCACATTTGTTGTTTCTTGAATGAAACCGCTCTCTCATATAATTACTAATTAATATTTACATTACTTTTTATAGCTTATTTATTAATATTTTTTTTAATTAAATTACCGTCCTTATCAATTTGCTGACCCTTAATGCTAACGAAATTGAACCAGGCGAATAAATCATTGAACGTCAGTAACTTTGAAATTGTTCCTACCTCATTATACTTATAATGAAAATCGAATCCACTAACACCCTCATAATTTGAGTAGACTCTAGAGTTGATAAAGATGAGGCTATAAAAAGGCAATCAATCACGTTCATAATAAAAATCGAATCCGCTAACACCCTCTTAGTTAGACTAGACTGTAGAGTTGATAAAGCTGAGGCTATAAAAAAGCAATCAATCGCGTTCATCTTTATGACTTCGGAGGATAAGTTTGCGAAGTTGTCAACCATGAAGGTCACATGTGCCATATATATATATATAAAATGTGTTAGTGTGAAAAGCTTATGAATGATGTTTATTTTCACTGGTTTAAGATTAGTATTTGTACTAGATGTTGTAAAGCAAATGTCATAAGGCATAAATTGAAGAACAATCCCCACATGGGAATGAGAAAATCTAAATAAGATGTATATATGGTTAACGTTTTTTGTGTTTCCTAATATAATTGATGCTCGCAATTTTTTTGACATGATGAATACATTGGACTTCGATAATAGAGCATCTAAGCTATTTAGGTTGTCAAATGATCATGATGTTGGCATTAGAATATTTACATGCTTTTCTAGATGATATAAGATTTAATAATAAAATATAGATTTTTGTGGTTGTCTTTATTACATTAGGTAGATTATGATCTGAATATATAATATTTTCCAGTCGACATCGTCTAAGTGTTCTATTTTGTTTTTTAGGAAATTAAGCCAAATAATTTTTGGATGTTATTTTTTTTAATTTATAATTTATTTTTGAATTAGGTGATATAATATTTATTTTTTTAAATTAAGTGAAATGATTTTCGTTTAAATAAAGACAACCACAATTGAGATAAATTAACCATAATGTCACTATGTAAAATTAGAGTAAACTATGGTTAAACAAAATTAACGATAATAAACCAAATTCAAAGATAATAAACTATGGTCAACCATAACCACAATGAACTACGACCAGCTAAAGGGAATCATCGTTAACATAATTCAACCATGATAAACATCATAATATGAAGAAACCATTATAAAAATTTCACAATCTAACCTAACCCTTAAAGAACATTACAAAAAACATCAAAGTGTGAAATAAACATTAATGAACACATCCACTTAACACAAATAATGTTATAATATAACATACTATTGAAATCAATCTCTTAATATCAACATAAATCAACATTAATAATACTCCAATACAAACTTAACCTTGAATGAATGTTATAATTCTATATAACCATTTAACCTATATCAACCAAAAAACAATAATTAAAAAAACACATTTCAAACAACATTTGAACCATTATATCAATCTTTTAATATCAACCATAATCAAAATTAATACCAAAACTTTCATGAGTCATAGTCATTGTCTCTCATGTTAGATTTATCTAGATTCACACTAAAATTATAGTATGTGTCATCTATACGACTGTGCAAATGTAATTTGAGCGCACGAAAATACACAGAAATCTATGTACAACAATGCACCCAATCCCAACATCTTGGTGGGAGCAGTGCTGGGAGCCCCTAACAACATGGATAGATTTCTTGATGACCGAAATGGTTACGAGCAATCAGAACCTTCTACATATATCAATGCCCATTTAGTAATCTCCCTTGCTTATTTGGCCCATTCTACCATGTCATGAACTACCTTTCCCTCTGTACCTCCTTATGTAAAAAGGAATACATATTGATATACTTGAGTAATCTACGGTAATACGTCTATTCATCCAGGTTATTTCTCGTCATAAAATATGAAATTCTATGTATTTTATGTTTTCCATCAAGCGAAGAAACAATCAAATCAATTTTTCATTCTAATTCTGGCTTCTATGTACAGGCAGGTACATGTTAAAGGAGTCATTCTAGTTTCGGTGTTAGGATGGAAGAATGAGCCATTCCGTTTGGCTATGTTTTGAACGAGGGCCTTTTTTTGTTTGCAATTTTTCAGGCTAGCTATATTTATATGGTTAACATTTTTTTTTGTGTTTTTTGTGTTTCCTATATATCTATAGTAGTGTTTTAAAAGAAGCATTCTAAGAAATCTAACTTATCTCCCAAACAATCCTAAGAAATCCATCTTATCTCCCGAAGTATCTTACCCTCTAGACCTCTTTATCTAAACCAAAGGAGCAGGGTGATAGATGGAACTCTAAACTTGAATCTCTGACTTTTGTTATATACCCACGAATTTGTGCTAGTCAAAGGAGGAAACGAAATACCCTTGAAGGCCGACCTCTTCCATCTCTCACTGAACTCTTCCGAGTTGTTTATGTTTTTCCCATGCCTCGAGGAAATGCATTAGCGTCAATCTTGTTTGAGCATTACCATGAAATGGAGATATGCAGCACGACTTGAAAATGATTACAGCTAGGATCAAACTACAACACAATGTGTAGGTTAAACAATATAAAATGGAGAGAACAACAACAAAAGGTTATTGTGTGAAAAAATAACATTTCGTAGCTTAAACAAATTTAAACAGAAGAAACATGGGCAACAGTTGTAATTTTTGTAAAAATTAAAAAATTCCCTTTCAGTTGTGCCATTTTTGTAAAAATAAAATATGCCCTTTAAGTTGTGTCATTTCTATAAAAATAAAAAATTCCTTTTCTAAAGCAAAAACTATTTCGACTTCCATTATCCTGAATTCTTCTCTTGGTAGCATGTTCGCTATTTCTAAGAAGTCATATAACCCTTCACGGAAGGGTTTACAAAAATAAAAACAGAAACCTCGATTAAAAGGACCTTACTCTCAGAAGCCATCCCACACTTTCATGACGCGAACTCTTTAAGCTAGCCTCCTTCCATGCATGGTGAAATCCGCTTGGCCTACTGCGCATTAGAAATCGATCCTTCAGTTAGCGAACTAGTTATCCAAACGGTTTCACATTCTATTATGGGTTGGGCTACTATAGAATGAAGAACTACATATGGAGTTGAAACGGTGCAAAAAATACACTTATTAAGATTCAAGGAAATATGCAACTACCTGCAGCGCTCAAACATCAACCACAACATTGCAACGTGCTCAAACCATAGAAGTAAACTGGAGTGATATGAGGAAAAACCGCAAAGAGAAAGCACAAAACCCTGGAGAAATTACAGAGAAACATTTCACGATGGTAGAGGACAAGAATGAGGGTTTGGGTTCCTTTGTCTCCAAAATTTCAAACTATAGAAGCAATTTGAGTGATATGAGGAAAAATGGTGAAGAGAAACCATAAAATGCTGGCAAATTTGCAGAGAAACATTTCGCGGTGCTAGAGGACAAGAATGAGGGTTTGAGTGACTAGATAGGGGGACGAAGTAGTGTCGAGAAAGAAATAGTGTGAGAAACGACAATCGACCTTTGGGTAATGTGAAGAAAGAATTAGTGTGAGCAAGGGCATGGCAAGGGCGGTTGACCTGTTGTGTAGAGGTCACAAGACTTTATAATTGTAACTAATTTAATACATGTAGAATCAATCGGATGGTTGAAACTATTTTAATCATCTAACGCTCAAATCAAGGGCCCATGAATGTACATGTACCTTCAGAGGGGAGTTGATTTCAAAGGGGAACACCTTATAGCATAACTAGCGGATCTAGATCCATATCCGTATCTGAATCTTGGTAACTTAGCTTCAGGGAATTAGTTAAACTTTAATAAGAGCGTAACATAATTTATCAAATTTGTTTAAACTTGGATCAATGTTGTTGGTAAATTGCTTAAGGAATAGAGCTATTATTGAGTACAAATTTTGTGTTTGGAGTTTCTTATTGATCAACATTATTTACTGTGGGACTAGTCAGTCTTGTATTAATTCTAATTTCACTATTGAATGAATAAATGTGTTACGTTGAAGAGATGCCTAGTTCCTGAGAACCCTAAGTAAAAGTTTCCCTAGATCAATACACCAATTCTTTCTCCAATAATGCTTTCAAAAGACTATTGTTGGGCCTGATGCTCACTTTGAATTTTTCTCAAGTATCTTATCAGATATATCAACATCCTCTAAACCCATTCTAGACTCCACAAAGGTTTGGATCAAAGATTTTGATACTGCAACAGAGGACATGTTGTCTTTCTTGGATTCCTAACTGAGAGCATCCACTGCTTTGTTAACATGATAATGTGAGCTATTTTAGTTGTATATTATTTGATTTCAATCCCAACAATATTTTATGGGCTAATATTCACAAATATCATAATTTAAAAAATATTGCCCAAACAAACTTTTGACACTTCAAATTTCACCCATTTGTGTAAGATATGTAGGCTGATAATAGAGAAATAAAACTGAATGTTGTGTTTTTCATTTAGAGCATACTCTAAAATTTACAATGGCTCAGAAGAGGGAAAGACACGAATGAATAGAAAGGTAAATTGCACTGAATACAAAATACAACAATAAGATAATAATAAGATGGTATTGTCTATTACATTCAATGCGTAAAGAGATTTTGTGCCATACAAATAGCTTATATCCCTAATTTAAACCTGTGTCTATTAATAATCTTCAAGTGTGGATGAAACATTGATAAGCTAAGAGCCTTAACACTGGGTGCCACATTTGCGATCTTTTCCTCACATGGAGGCATACCAGGAATATGAAATATGTATAATTGGGCACAGAGTTACTAGAGACAAGAGAACGGAACATCAAGAAGCGAGGGACAAGATAATAGAAGAAGTGTCAACAAGAACACAAAGGAAAAATGCTACAAGCACTACCATTTATGTTTTTTTAGTTATAAATCTATGTTATAAAAGTTTCCAGGATGGGGGAGCAGGAAGATACAAGGGAGATGTGTGGGAGCACCCGTAAATTTTAAGGAAATTCAAGGATACAAGGGGTGTCACGGTAACTAGTATAAGGGTCCCCATCTCAAAATATATAAAAATAGAAATAATAATGATAAAATCCAAAAAATAATAATTCATCCCACAAAAATTCATCATTGTGCAATCCAATGGAAATGCTAATCCTTCCAATCCTACAATACCAAAAACTCTTAATTCTGTTGAATTCTAAATGGGATATGAAATATACCTTCTCCATAGGAAGTCCAATAAGATTGGAAATACTCTAAAACATCCCAAAACAACTAATAGTAATGTTAAAATTTTAAGTAAAAGGATAAAAAAAGTAAGATCAAGGAGAATGACACAATTACCAAGGTCACTGACTCCTCAAATCTCCATCTACTATCTTTGTTTTATATTAAAGCGTTATTGGAGAAAAACATCAATGTGTCAGTGATGCCTTCAAGAAAAAAGTCGGAGGAAGGAGTGGGGGGGAGTCGCCAATGCACAGACGTTCCCTTTCAGAGTGAGGGGGCACCCAGACACCCTCATTTTAGGGAAATGCATCCCCCACACTAGGTGATCCAAAATGGATTTTGGATAGACTCCTAAGTCTAAGTGGTCCTCATAGAGAAAAAATGAAAGTCCAGGGAAGTTCCTACAAATAGCCCCATTGCAGAGATATTTTCCTTTTCAATCTACTGTAATTTGAATTGGCTAAAATGGACTTAGGATGCAGAAGTTATCGCATGTAGAAGATGCCATGTTTCTTTGGAAAAAGAGGCAAAAACACCTAAAAATGCAAAAAAAACCCTTAAAAAGGGAAATCACATAAGAAAAAGGAAAAGGCCAGATTTAAGCAGAGGTGGAGGAAATTCCGATTCGCCAATCTAATTGATCAGATCAGAGGTAGAAACATAAGCAATATTGGGACCCTAGATCTGGTGATTGCGATCACATGATTCGTCGACTGTCAATCATGCAATATGCCAATCACTGATCATGCGATCGTCGATCGTTGATGATCGGATCAACGAATTGGCATCGCCGATGCAAAAAACCTCGAGTCGAGCAACATTGCGATCGCCAATATTGGTGATCGGTGATCGGCGACCCCCGATGCCGATAAGAAGGCCAGACCCAACAAGTTAGCCCGATTGTATAAAATTTTAGGTCTGAGAATTCAGATTTCCATGTATTTCTCGTGTATTTGGGATTTTACCCAAAACACATATGTGATGCGATAAGCGATGAATCTGGACCCGAGAGTGTTTATAAATGCAAATGTATAATTCTTCCAACTCTTCAATAAACGCATTTTGCGATATTTTCAGTGTTTTATGCATTTCCTAAATACAAAGGGAAACCACGGAACGAGAGGGATTTCGGGCAGGCCGTAGGTAGTAAGTGGTTTTCGCCGGGCTCTGTCGAGCCCATACACTGGCTACCACGTGGCTAGGAGACGAAGAAGGAAAACCACCCTTTTGAGGCAGATAATCTCCGTGTGTATTAGCCACCTGAAATCAATAATAGACATTGATCAATGATTACTTACGATGACACCCAAAGACGGATTGAAAGGATACAAGGAAGAATTAATGATTTTTGATGTCTCATAGACTATGTTTGGGTGAATTTTCCTGTGGTTTTAAGTGTTCTCTGTGTAAACAGGGAATGACCAATTTTGGGCTTTTCAACAGAATGATGGTTCCTTCCGTTATAGAATAGGTGGCCACCATCCCTTCAGGCATTTGGAAATGATTGCTAATGCTCAAAGGGGGATTTGAGTGAACAGAGGTAGGTAGCTAGAGAGCCCAGAAGAGGAAATGAATGGATAGTTCTGATTGGCTTAAAGCCACAGAATGATAGAGACAGATGGGGGTGTTGAGACAAGAGCACAAAAAGCGAAGTTGAAAAGCTAGAGCTAGAAAGCTGAGAGCTTCAAAGCCAGGGAGAGATGGTGTTTTGAGCCCATTATTCCTGTGTAAAATAGTGGAATTGAGCCAAGAGCTTGTAAAAGGAATTTTCCATAATCCCAGAGAGCCTAGTCGAGTTGACTAGAGCTCAAGGACATGTAGCCCAAGAGTTTGGGTGAACTCCTCATTAAATTGTTGTTTGTGTGTTTGTTTTTACTGCTGCATAGTTTATTGTTATATGTACATGTTATATGAACATAAACAACATATTTTAAAGTACATAAATGGTTTAAAGTAAACACTAGAATACACCTTATCTTCAAGCACATAGTATCAATTCTGCATTGGTTAATCAATAAGACTTGGGAATATTTAAGCTTTGGAAGTGGGAGAGGTTCTTGCAAGTTAGACAAGAAGCTTAGGTGCTCCATTTTCAGATCAGGTGGTATCAGAGCCTAAGTTTGATTAAACCCGCCTTCAGTGGAGGTTATATTAGAATTCCTTATTGACATAGCAAAGATTGCTTGTCTAAAAAGTGTTTAAACAGTCAGAGGTTGATTTTATGCTTGCTTGCAGACTGACTATTGTTTGAGTTTATAGAAGTGAATGGAAAGCTATTGATAGCTTAGTCCAAGAAGGATAAATAGGAAGAAGGGTTGAAGGCATTCTTCTATCCCAAAGAACCTCAAAGCAATCCCTGAAGCACAAGAGGTTTGCTGCAAAAGATTGCTTAAATAAGCTCCTTATTAATATTGTTTGAAGTTCATTGTTCATTGGCATAATGACAACTTCCCCAAGTGTATCCTCAAATTCGTTCTCCATCACAAGACTCTTTGATGGAGACATGAAGCAAGACTTGTTCATCATGATGGAAAAGGTGAGAGAAATGTATGAGGATGGAAAAAAGAGCAACATACTTAGAGAGTAGTTGAATTTCATGAAGGAAGAGAAGCAGTTGCTTTCTGATAGACTGCAAGAAATGGAGAGGCAACTTCATATTGCAAATATGAACCTCAAAAGAATGCGTGAGTTGGAGTCACAGCTCTTGTTTCCAAAGAAGCCTTTGTCAAGTATCTGCTTGAAGAAGAGGTAAACCATTCGAGTTTGTCTTCAAATTCTTCTGAGAATACTTATATTGGTTCTTTTGAAAAACATACTAGAGGCATAGGTTCCAAGCTAATGTCCAAGATGGGCTATGAAGGAAAGGGCTTGGGAAAGCATGCACAAGGTATTTTTGAACCAATAATGGTTGAGGAAAGGCCTAAGTATTTGGGTTTTGGCTATGGACAGTCTTATGGAGAGAGTTCCAAAGCTGCCATGAAGACCATTAGCACAGCTCCAAGAAGGAGTTGCATTGCAGAGTGTGAAGATTGTATGCAGGAAGAATGCAATAGCTTAAAACATCACCTGCAGGATGCAGGTGTCAAAAGCACACACTTGAACCAGAGAGTTGTGGAAACTCTGAAAGCATTGAAGAGATTGAGGGTGTTCCAAAGGGAGCCACTTCTTCAGTTTTTTCATCTCCTCCTGAAGGCAATAAAGGTGAAAGAGGTAGGTATAAATCTGGCTGTAAACATATTCCTTTTGATTTTGCAAAGCATGGAAGATTTCCACATAAGAATGGGAGAAGAATTGCATGTTCCTTTTGTGGTTTGGATAACCATCATGTTTCTAGATGTTGGAAGAGAATGGCCACATACAGGAAACTTTTGAAGGAGAAGAAGCAGAAAGCCAAAGGTCCATTGGACAAGGAAAAACATGCTATCAAGAGGAGGCACATGTGTTGCACTTATTTCCATAAGCAAGGGCATGTTAATGAAAGGTGTTTGACTCTAAATCCAACAATGATTCCACACAAGCTGAATAAAGTGGAGAGAGAAGATCGCAGAAATGGAAAGGAAGTTTCGATGAATGAAGTGCTTCAGGATGATTCACATGTTGATACTGATGTGCAGACAAAGGAAAGACCTTGGAACTGGATTGGTAAGAAATGACTACAGTCCTTTTCCAATTAATGTTACATGTCTATTGATGCATCTATTGGCATTTCTTTGTTGATGAGATGCAAGTAGCAGGACTTTACCAAGAAGGTGAATGGGAGAAGTTGAGTAGGATACTCACTTTGTTACTGCAACATTATATTTCATTTCAGCTTCACAAGTATGGTGTGCTTAAGTGAAAGTTGAAGAACGAAATGCATGCATGACCATGATATGCATGAACATAGGGATGTTGATGTTTTCCTGGTATTTGAACATGTATGTGTAATTAACTTGAAGGGTTTATTGATTTGTTGTAAACATGGGTGTTTTGCAATATTAATTTGGAAAAGGTTGATTTGGTCTCCACGATGGAGGCAATAATGAAATGTTACATCTTTTGAAAAAGAGTCCAAATGGTCTTTTTCTACATGCTTGAATTGAGGGGTCATTTGTCTTCAAGGCATGTTTTGTGGGCTTGTTACCTAGTCCATCATTTGTATGTAGATGTAAGACATGGAGGTGTTCACAAGCTATGAAATCAATTTCTTTTGTTGAAATGAGAGTTTAGGCCATCTAGTTGTTGTCCGTGTTTCTGTTTTTGTTAATAGTTGTTGTTGACAACTTTTCAAACAAGTACAAATGTAAGTTTTGTGGAGTAGATGACTTCACATTCGTTTGAGCCACCTTGGATCAATGATGAAGGTAGAAGAGTTCAAACTACTTTCTATGACCATTTCAACAGAAGTTTTGCATGAAGGCAAGAAGGAAGACAGTTCTTCCTAGGAGAATCAGCACATCCAAAAAGGAAAGTGGTCAGAGACTTTGGTCCAGACGCACTATGCAAGGCAAGTGTATGGGGACTGAAAGAAGAGGGTGTTGTTACTCTCATTTATTGCTCAGATTAGTATATCAGTCTTTTGGAGACCAAAAGTTGATCCAAAATGGATTTTGGATAGACTCCTAAGTTTGAGTGGTCCTCACAGAGGAAAAATGAAAGTCCAAGGAAGTTCCTGGAAATAGCTTCATTACAAATATCTTTTCCTTCTAAATCTATTGTAACTTGAATGGACTAAAATGGACATAGGATGCAAAAGTTATCACATGCAAAAGATGCCCTATTTCTTTTGAAAAAGAGGAAAAAACCACTAAAAATGGAAAAAAAATGAAATCACATCAGAAAAAGGAAAAGGTAGGAGTTAAGCAGAGGCAGAGGAAATTCCGATCCACTGATCCGATCGATCGGATTGGAGGCAGACATATAAGTGATATCAAGACCCTAGATCTGGCAATTGCGATCATGCAATTCGTTGATCGTTGATCGCCAATCATGAGATCACCAATCGCTGATGATTCGATTGACGAATCAACATCGGCGATGGACAAAACCCTAGGCCGAGTGACATTGCGATCACCGATATCGGTAATCAGTGATCGATGACCCCCGATGCCAATAAAAGGTCTAGGCTCAATAAGTTTCCAAAGCCTGATTGTATAAAATTTCAGGTCCAGGAATTTGGATTTTCACTTGTTTCCTGTGTATTTGGGATTTTACCCAAAACACATATGTGATTCGATAAGCGATGAATCCAGACCTGAAGGGGTTTATAAATGCAAATTTATAATTATTCCAAGTCTTCCATAAAGCCATTTTGCGATATTTTCAGTGTTTTATGCATTTCTCAAATACAAAGGGAAACTAGAAAATGAGCGGGATTTCGGGATGACCCTAGCTGGTAAGTGGTTTTAGCTGGGTTCCACTTGAGCCCATACACTGGCTGTCATGTGGCTAGGCACCGAAGAGGGAAAACCACCCTTTTCGGGTGGGTAATCCCCATATGTATTAGCCACCCAAAATCAATAATAGTCGTTGATCAATGATTACTTACAATGATGCCCAAAGACGAATCCAAAAGGATATAAGAATTAATGATTTTTGAAGTCTTATAGACCGTGTTTGGGCGAATATTCTCGTGTTTTACAGTGCTCTCTGTGTAAACAAGGAACAACTGTTTTTGGGCTTTTCAACACAATGATGATTTCTTCTGTTATAAAACAGGTGGCCACCATCCCTGAATGTGTTTTGCAATGATTCCTAATTCTTAGAGGGGGATTTGAGCGAACAGAGGCAGGGAGCAAGAGAGCCCAAATGAGGAAATGAACGGACAACACCGATTGGCTTAAAGCCACAAAATGATAGTGATAGAAGGGGGTGGTAAGATAGGAGTGAAATAAGTGAAGTTGAAAAGATAGAGCTAGAAAGCCGAGAGCTTCAGAGCTAGGGAGAGATGGTGTTCTGAGCCAATTGCTCCTATATAAAATAGTGGATTTGAGCCAAGAGCTTATAGAAGGACTTTGTCGTAATCCCAGAGAGCCTAGTTGTGTTGACCAGAGCTCAAGGAGATGTAGCCTAAGAGTTTTGGGTGAACTCCTCATTAAATTGTTGTTTATGTGTTTGCTTTTACTGTTGCATAGTTTACTGTCATATGTATGTGTTATATCAGCATAAACAATAGATTTTAAAGTACATAAATGGTTTGGAGTAAATACCAGCATACACTTTATCTTCAAGCACATAGTATCAATTCCACATTGGTTAATCAATAAGACTTGAGAATATTTAAGCTTTCGAAGTGGGAGAGGTTCTTGCAAGTTAGACAAGAAGCCTAAGTGCCCCATTTTCAGGTCACTAGCCAAATATCTCCTCAAATGTTTTCCCAAGTTTCCCCTGGGGAAACATTTCTCCAAGTAGCCCACTGACCCCGGAGCATGGAAAACATGGGGGGCATGCTCCCTCACCCTTGGACCATGGTAAACATGGGGGGTGTGGTCCCCACCTTGGGATGCCTCCCCATGGAAATCATTACAAACATATATGTTTCATGCTTGTATGTTCTTGCTCAAGGCAGGAAATCAAATGGGAAAGCCCAAACTTGATACATCTGCTAAATGACTGGGATGAAATGGAAATACCATCATAATAATTTGGATATCAATTGTTTGAATGAAACATAAGGTGTAGATGAATGAAAACTAGGCCACTTGATGTTTTGTCCATTTGTTTGAAAAGTCAGGCAGAAGCCTACAAAAGTTGTAAAAAGATCGCTATAAGACATTAGTTACAATAAAACAATATATGTTGTTTATAAGTAAAATGCCAGAATAACTATATAGATAAATGGAATAAGTGGAATCATATGCAAAGGGTACCCATGCTAACTTATGATTTATTTTGTTGTGTGATATTTGTTATACTATGGAGAGGCAGTGGTCTCTCTCAAACCTCAAGATGTATATGTGTTGCAAAAGCCATTCAAAGATACAAAAATAAAATTATGTTCCTTTTTCAAATGTCCCTGCATAATGTTACATGATTACATTCACTACAAGCATGTTGACACCCAAAGCACAAGAGATCAACTTGAATTCAAGATACTATACATACTGGTTTCTTTTTATTTGAGAAATACAACCCATAACTTCCCTCCGTTTGACATAAAATTGCAGCAAACCAGTCATTCAACTAAGAATAAAAACCATTATGGATATTTTCTTGTTCATATTGAATGCCTAAAGGGCTAAAAAAAATTCTTAAGTCATTGCACAAGCTGACCACATGAATGGGTTATGTCAAGCTATGTAGTCACTATATCTGCACATGTACGCTTTCATAATGAGCCATAAAAGGAACAAAAAATAAATTACAGAACCAAATCAAAATTGGTTGAGCATCACACCTATTTGTGTATCTGTGGAATGCCTACTGCTACTAACATCCTTGACCTTGATTAATAAATTCTAACGTAGTTAAAGAAATCATAAAAACACAAATTATTATTTGATTTTATCACCACCAATAGAAAATGTGTGATCAAGCTTTGGTCATGTAATATATGCCTTCTGAGTTCCTTATTTGTTGATCCGTTGATACAAAATTGTAATAACTTCAATTTTCTAATCAAAATTTGATTAAAATTTGATTAAATTCAACTCTCAATTATAACTCTAAGAGAAGATGCTATGTAGATTACGCAGATCTCAAAGGATGTTAAAAGAATAACATGATGTGCCATGATATTTACTCTCGTTTATCCTCCTATGACTCTAATTATTAGGCTTGTGCAATTTCTTATGATTCTTGTTCTTTCATTTATGTTGCTATTTCCTCTTCCATGGCCCTCTCAACTCTGAGTATAGGTTCATAGTAATCTGAATGAAGGTCCATGCATTCTTTGAGCAACGAAGTGACTTTGTAGCATTTTTCAACAATGTCTTATTGATTTATCTCTCCTTCTTGAACGCAGTTCTCCCAAGCAGTGAATTGATCCATGCACTTCCTACTCTTCATAAATAAGAAAAGCCCACACTCTCCCTCCTCCTCCTCTCCTCCTTATTCACCTTCATTGGGGCTTTGATTTGTTTCATGTCTACCCTCTATCATCATGCGCTGTTCTCATTCACTGGGATTTTGATCTCGTTCATGCCTGCCCTCTCATAGTGCCCCCTTTCCCTTCATTTTCAATTTTTTCCATTCTTTAGCTTCCCTCTATCAAAATGCCCGCTTTCGCTTCATTTGGGCTTTGATTTGCTTCATAGCTACCCTATGTTAGTATAACAACCTTGGGGTTTTGATTCATTTCTTTAAGGCTTCTAATCTTTGTTTCTACCAAAGATGTTTTGTATTTTTATCATTTTGGATATAGTTTCATCTTGAATATTTATTGAATCAAAATTATTTTGTATACTTGATGTTGCTAGAGCCACCATGATGGTAATGAATATAACGAAGATGAAACAAAAATAACAGGAGGATCGGGATTAGTTTTACCTCATATGGTTCATGGTAGCAATCAAGTGAGCCTTCATTGATGGATTCACAACAACAATAATAGGAAAACAAATATGATTTGTTTGAAAAATGCTACACCCATCACACATAGAGGACGCAAGTACAAAACCCTCCTCGGTTGTCTCTTAAATCCTAAACCTCCTTCATATAAGAGTTGAAACCTAAACATATGAAATCTTTCATGTCTTTAGGGAGCATAACTCTAAAGCTGATTCAATGCAACACAAGGAAAATGATGTACCGGGAAACTATATTTTACTTTGGGCGTCCTTTCTTTAGCAACTTGACCCTTAGAAGCAGAATGAAGATAGGAAGAAAATCCAAAGCACCATGTTCGATGTTTCTAAGAAATCATATAACCCTTCAGGGAAGGGTTTACAAAAATATAAATATAAACCTTGGTTTAGAAGGACCTTACTCTCAGAAACCATCCCGCGCTTTCATGATCTGAACTCTTTAAGTTGGCTTCCCACTGTGCATGGTGAAATCCCCTTGGCCTACTACGAATTGGAAATCGATCCTTCAGTTAGTGAACTGGTTATCCAACTGGTTTCACATTCTATTATGGTTGGGCGGCTATAGAATAGAGAACTACATATGGAGTAGAAAAGGTGCAGAAAATACACTTGTTAAGATTCAAGGAAATCTGCAACTACTTGTAGTGCTCAAACATCAGCCACAACATTGAAATGTGCTTAAACCGTAGAATTATATTGGATTGATATGAGAAAATATTTCAAAGAGAAACCACAAAACCCTGGAGAAGTTTTATAGTAACATTTCGCGGTGGCAGAGGACGAGAATGAGGGTTTGGGTGACTAGCAAGGGGGAGGAAGTAGTGTCGAGCAAGAAGGGGGAGGAAGTAATGCCGACAAAGAAGTAATGTGAGCAAGGGCAGTTGACCTATTCTGTAGAGGTCAAGGGACTTTATAATTATAAATAATTTAATAACTAATTATGTCATAAGGCGTTCCCATTTGAAATCAACTCCCCTCTAAAGGTACATGTACATTCGAGGGCCCTGTAATTAAGTGTTAGATGATTAAACTAGTTTCAACCCTCTGATTGATTCTACAAGTATTAAATTTGAATCAATTGGATGGTTGAAACTATTTTAATCATCTAACATTTAAATCAAGGACCCATGAATGTACACGTACCTTTAGAGGGTAGTTGATTTCAAATGGGAATGCCTTATGGTGTAAATATGTTTTTTAAACCCAACAAAATGGATTAATAAAATAGGTTAGTTGCTAAAGATTCAAAAACATTTAATGGAAATGAAATTATTTCTTTTCAGGTATCATCATTTATGTTTTTTTTGACTGATATTATTTTTATTGAATAGTCGTAATGAGTCGGTTCATATTGACAAATAATAACTAGCAATTGCTCCTAGAGGCGCAAAGGAACACCAAAGGGGAACATGGAAGGTAATAATCAAGTAAAATATATAGAGTTAATGATTAACGTTGAAACTAAAGCGAAATTGAAGTATTTTATATATGGCTTAGTTTGATTTAAATTCACCTTTTCCAAATAAACTCTAAAAAAATATAAACAAAAGAAAAATATACAATGAGCTATATTTTTCCTTTATTCTTAACTCAATCCATTTCATCATTAAACCGAAACTTAAATCTTTTTTTTTTTTTTTTTATGTACTGTATAACTTATACCTCAACTTAAATCTTCCTTTTTCCTTTTTCCTATAGTTATCACCCAAATAATTTTAGATTAAAACAATATATAACTTATACCTTAGTTAACAAGTATAGCCCATAAAATTATAATTAATATATTATCTAATTTAATTTATTATAAATAAATTTAATTAACCTCTAAATTTATATGAATAAAACTAACACTTTCAATGTATTACTATGATAAACTTAATGCTTTGTCTTAAAAACCATTATATCTACCCTTTTGTAACAAAATATATATAACACTTCTCCGTTACACACACACACACATATATATTCCATTTTTAACCAACTATGAATATAACACTTTCCCAGTTACATATTACATATAAATCATTTGAAATTAAAATATTACATATTGTTTGAAACTATATTTTTGCTGAGATAGGAGTATGTTGTCCATAATCAGGTGATGGCCATCACTAGATTGGACTAAGTCACATCATATTGCACAACAAAGAACATGAAATCACATTTTCATTTATTCAATTATTCTTCCCATGCATATTTCCAATATAAGGACTTATCCAATTTCTCTATATTTCCCTTATGACAAAATCTTGCAAATATAGTAGAAAACAAAAAAACATAATGTTTGAAACTTTATATTTATTATATAGGAATCTAGTATCCATAATCAGTTGTTTCCCATCACTATATGAGAGTTATTTACATCAAATTTGACAACACACAGGACAAGAAATCAACTTTCATTGATATACTTGTTTTTCTCTTGCATATTTCCAATATGAGGACTTGTCCAATTTCTCTATCATTTCCATTGTGACAGTATCTTGCAAATTTTTAGAACAACCAACAATTCATTTAAGATGAAATAATGAAGTAACTTCTTACCTATTATGACTTGAAGTTCAGATGGTGTCCATGTTTGCAAAGTTAATATTTGTTTAGATAGGAATCTGATATCCATAATTAGTTGTTTCCCATCACTAGATTAGAGTTAGTCACATCAAATTTGACAACACACAAAACAAGAAATCACATTTTCATTGATATAATTGTTTTTCCCTTGCATATTTCCAATATCAGGACTTGTCCAATTTCTCTATCATTTCCATTGCGACAGTATCTTGCAAATTTCTAGAACAACAAACAACTCATTTCAGATGAAATAGTGAAGTAACTTCTTACCTATTATGACTTGAAGTTCAAATAGTATCCATGTTTGCAAAGTTAATAATCTTGAACGTTGTTGCTCTGTATTGAAACTGTTCTGTTGGTTTGTTCGTGGACTCGATAGGGAAAAAGTATTCTATTTCCCTTATTGTGGAGCAACTGGGCAAGGTTGGTCTTTTGTGGCATAAGAATTTTCCTTAGGCTTTTTCAATGGTTAATAAATATAAATTTCATCATTTTCTAATGTTTAGAACAACTAGCCCCAAAATTAGGAAACCTATATATTCGTATGCATGACACATTTTTTTGCACATAGGCTATAATCATAAACAATGTAAACACAATGATCAATACATACATTTAAAAACTGATCTCGAGTCGGTAATACCTCATTTTGGATTCATGACATGCCATCAAATGGAAGAAAACCAAAATATTTTACCAACCTAATGAGTAAAATTGATGCATACACTATCAAGAGGTTGATTCCCAATAACTTGGTTGGGCACATAAAACTCCTTGGAAAAATAACCAATGGCCACATAAGTCTAGCCGAAAGGAATCCTAATGTGTAGAAAAACCTAGCATCCTTTGGAATCATGAAGTAATGTTGGATCATACAGGCCCCTAACGCTAAGGACATTCCTAATCCAGTGAGTGTATTGAACATGCATCATGACTATTCGATGCCCGTGTAATATTTGATGTCAAATCGCCCATGGAATTCCCTTAAGACAACATTGTTAGAGTTAGAAGCAATGAGTATATCTCAAGGATTGTAACGAACAAAACCAACATAGGCACCAACTCATTAGAAATCATGTAAAAGAACACAATTCTCATGATAAATCCCCTTACAATCTAGGGGAGAAAAAATGTGTGAGTTGGGTTCTTTTCCTTCATTATGAAGAAGGAAAGATTTCCTAATATGAAACCCAAAATCGCTGTAATCACTAGTACAAAATGGATAATTAGTCACTAAAATAACGACTAAAATTTGCATATAAATTACTATTTTTCAATCGGAGATGAGTAGTAGTTAATTTATAGTACCTTATAACGCGACCAACTTTTAGTCGTTTTTATCTTAGTCATTAATTGATTGTCTCAATTTTATCATCTAGCAGTATATTTAGTCATAAATTTAGTTATTTATTTAGCCATTAATTGCCACAATTAATGACCAAATATACAACAAAATGTATTACTATATGATCATCTGAGAAAACCAATTAATGACCAAAGAAATATGACCAAAATGTTGGTCGTGTTATAAGATACTGTAAATTAGCTACTAATAGTCATATATATGCAAATTTTAGTTGTCTTTTGAAACCAATTAATGACCAAAGTCTAAATTTTTTCCATGTTATAAGATACTATAGATTAGCCACTAATAGTGATATATATGCAAAATTTAGTTGTCATTTGTAATGAAAAATTAATCATTTGCAGTAGTCATTTATATTTTTTTGGTAGTTTCACATTGATTATATAAATGGCTAATTTAGTAGTTTATATTCATTTCATTTATTTTCATAAATAATCATTATAAATGGCTAATTTACTTATATATTCATTTTATTTGTGTTCATCATTAATCAACATAGATTAATTAGTATGATTTTACGACTAAATTAAAAAAACATCATACAATGTGACTTGGTCCATCTAATATGAAAATTCAAAATTACATACGTTAGTTAAAATACTCAATAATATCAAGTGCAACTATAAATAATTTCAACCACAAAAATTATATTATATGAAATGTCGAGTATTACAATATGAGTTTCAAAATTTAACATTGGCCGGACTACAATTTACACATGAAATGTGGTTTCATTACTATAAAACATTATCATTGTGTCATCAAGTCACTGCAAGTGAATTCACCAACTATGAAGACTTGAACATCAATCTCTATGTGCGTGTCCTATGCCGTATATTGGCTTTAAGGATACCACTAGACTAGTTCTCTTCTCTCTTTTTTCAGTTGTCGCTCTAGTGTTAGTGTTCTTCTCTTTCTTCAAATCCTACTACTTACCATCAATACTGAGTTCTTTTTCTGAAAGCAAAAGAACTTAGAATGCAAAGTGTAAGACATGAAATACGATGAACAATAGAGTATAAATGAAAGTAGACTATAAAGGATTTATATTACATATACCTCAACACCAATAATGGTAAAGCCATTCTTCCCCATAAGAGCAAGAAACTTGAACAATTTTTATTCAGTTGAGTGATAGTGGCCACTGTGTGGCCAGATGACCTGTATAAACAAATTAAAGTCACCATAGAAAATATCACCTTAGTAACTTAGTATTCAACCTTTACGGAATGCTTAGGTACAATCATGCCAACTAAGTTACATCTAAAAATCTCAAGCTATAAATAACTTGTTTAAACAAATAATATAAGGTGTGACATTTAATCCTTGTCATTTTATTTGCAACAACAATTTGTTGTCTAATGCATGAAATTGGTCAAGTATATAAACAAAATGTTCTCAAATAACAACATGAAAGTAAAATGTTCTAATAATCATGAAAATATTTCAATACAAAATAGTTGAAAGGATTTCAATCAATATCGTGTAATATCAATTTCATCTTCAAGCTTTGGTTGTTGTTTAAACATACATAATACCAAGTACTTTCAATTACATAGTTAAAATACAAAGAAAAATTGAAATAAACGTTCAAAATACAATCAAGCAATAAAGAGATGACATCATGCAATGGACATTGCAATTATAAAAAAATTGTTTACTTGTCCATCGATATCTGATCACGCATTCCTAAAACATTTTCTTGCAAAAAATAACCATGACATGAAAGAATTACATCATTAAAAACCGTAGGAATACCTACTAGAAACATTTCCAAAGTCGATGGCTGAAGTTCTTGAATTATTTCCAATAACAAATGAATCATATCCAAGACGTGATCTCTATATTGTCTCCCCCTCCTTTTTCCAATCACATTTCATGTAACCTACCCACACTAGAGTGAAGTAACAATCAAACAAAGGAATTGACATTTGTTTTTATCTTTTATATGTATAAAATTTGAATATAATTTGTTTTCGTAACATATTAATTCATTTTTAAAACCTTCCTGTCGTGAGAATGTATCAATCAAGTAGAACATCAAAAGAATTAACCTCAATTAGGTCCTCTAACAATTTCTAGAATATCAATATTTGTCCTGTTGTGATATCTTGGATAGAAAAAAAAACATATATGCAAATTAAAAAGCCATATATTACTTATGTTCAAACTATGTATATGGTGTATCCTTAGGTAACTTTTTAAGATGTCCCTCTACCTTTACAAAAGAGGATTTTAGCTTGGTTAAACTCTTTATCCTATCATTTAACATCAATTTATTCAAGCTAAATGTCACACATTATTCTTTCCCATTTCTCAACATTCTAGATATGATAAATTGAAAGTCACATAAAAGCAAGATAAAACCAGTTTGTAACCAAATGAAAAAACAAACAATGCCTCTAATAAAACTTCACACCTCACCTCAGAAATTGCTTTGCCACGTGCTTAGACTAAAGGTGATATTCTTTGAATCATCTTTAGGTCATATTTAATGGGATATTTTTATTTTTACCATGATTTCAATTTGGTGGTAAAAGAAATATATAAATCCAGGTTATTGTTAGTGAACCTCAAGTATAATTCAAAAAAATAATGTCATTATAAGGTATGGAGAGAAACATATTCAGAACTAGGATTCTCTATTTTAGTTTTGTTTGAGTTGAGTTGGTATTTGAATATATAGTTTTGTCTAAATAAGTGAAATGGAAATATGAGAATCGAAATAACCCTATGAATTTTTAATTAATTCATATATATATCTCTAAAACTGCAAGGTCATCCTTCTCTATTATTTGGTAGATATTTATTGGCATAGAATAATAATGAATTAACTATCAAACACAATGATGAAATATATTAACCAAGGAAAGAAAAATGACATGGAATTGATATTTTTGTGCTCAAAGGAAAACCAAAAATGGTTGTGTTCTTTATTTATCATGAAATATTATTGAAGAAAAATGTTGGTTTAGAAATTGAACTTCGTTACCAATAGGAGATGGTCATGTTAGGTAAGGAAAGGATGAATTGAAGGGCTCAAGATCTAGCTTCAATACATAGTTATCCTTGTCACTACAAAATACAAAGTTGCTATCATTTGCTTATCCAGGTAAAAAGAAAAGTGAGGTTGTATTTGTGCACTTGTGATAGTATATGAAAAGGAAAGAACTAGTGGAAATCAAAGTGTGTTGTCCTGTCATTCAACCTAAAAGAAAACTTATTTATTCAATTGTTGACTGCAGTGGAAATCAAATGTAAAACCCACTCAACTTGATCTTTACATGACATAGTCGTAATGAACTAGTACAATAGAAGCATGCTAACTCATAAATAAGAGATGATAAAAAATAATAATGGAACATTATTTCCTGCCACATAATTGGCATGAATAAAATTTCCATAGAATTCATCCAAAAAATGAGAAAAAATTATGGCAAAAGAACATGCCATCAATGTTTTGTACCCTCTTTAACACATGTAGCCTAGGGAAGTAGAGGAGGCCAAATGTAGCAGGATTCCAATTGTGTGGGATATAAAAATAGAAATATGTAAAAACATGCCTACCAATTCGCGAAATCTCACACCAAATAATAGAACATGTTGAGGATAGTAATGATGAAAACATATCATGTATTAAGATCAAGACCCTTATTGGTCAGGAATTAGCAAGGTGGGTGGTAAATTTTACTTGTAAAAAATATCATAATTAGTGTAATGACTATGTGGATGTTTTTGTGAATTTTTTTACATTTATGTTATGGTGTCCTTGCAGGGGAGAGTGATGAAAGTTCTCTAGGTTTTTTCATACTTGTTTCTCCTTTCATATGCTTATGTGAATGGATGAAGAGCTACCTTTCTTTGGTTTAAATTTAGGTGTCCCTCCCTTTCATTCAATGTGTGGAGATGCCCCATCATTAAAGGACCATGATAGTTTTGAATCTAATGTTACAGACATAAAAGATGGATCTGGTCGAAATCAAGATGTTGTTATGGTGATTGGAGAGGAAGAAATAGCTCGAGAATTATTTAATATTCCTCTTATGGAGCTCGAAAGATAGTGTAGGAAAAATGGTTTATCTATTTGTGGTGGTAGGGAGGTAATTGTTTTCCGATTGCTTAGCTTAGAATAAGAAGAGAATCATAAGAACCAAGATCAAGATGAGGATTTCAGTTATGGGTATAAGTTTGCAATCAGAGGGAAGCATGCAAAATAAATTGATGCTTATATATAATTGAGAGGGGGAAGATGGAGCACAAGTGAAGAAACAAAATCCATACTTTATGATGATAAGCACTATATATGATTGTCATCATCTAGGAAAAATGTTCGGGAAGAATCATGTTTATGGTCATGGGTTGTGGAATGTGAATCAGTGGATGCATCTTGCAGTGGAACTTTACCAAAAAAATGTTGGTTTCGTGATAGTAGTGTCACATGATGTGCCCCAAAAAGTTCAAAATATTCTAGGCAATGTTAAGGAAAATTTCTTTCTCTACTCCTTAACTCATATTTTGCCCCATCCACATTTGATAGACCAATTATCATGATCATAAAATGATCTTTTCTTTAATGAAGAATTCCAAGGGCTAACAATTTAAGGATATGATAATTTTTTTTTTTAAATGGACAGTCTTGTTTAACTGGCAAGGACTTGGGTGTCAAACTTGTTGTCAAGCCAATGTTATTCACATGTCAAAATTTTGAGTATGAATTGGCATTGAGTTTGAATGAGAGGATTTTGTTTAATACTGTTTAGTCAAGTAAAAGAACCAAATTCAAATTCCATTTGAATTATGATTCGTGAAGCATAGTAACAGAGTCAGTGAGCTTAACAGGGCTCATACGTGTTGTGATCTGTTACGTTCGAATGGCATGAATGCATGAATTTCAAAAGGTTGAGATATGACATACATGTTGTGGAATTTTGACCAAATAAATAACCCAAACCTGACACTTCAGATATGATATAAATCTTGGGAAATTTTAACCAAATACATATCCCAAACCTTAAACCTAGTTGTTATGAAACAAACTCACAAAAAGATAGAAAATATAGATGAACACCTTAGAAATAAGCCTCTTTGAGGGGGAAACCTCCTTTACATTACACAAATGAACAATTCTTGGATGATACAAACAACAAGACCTCCTTTCTATATATAGGAGTTTAAGGAGTGATAATATAATCAAAACCGACATAAAAATAATAATCTAAGGGCACACTAATAACAATAGTGGGCTTCTATGGGGCACAACAATAAAAATATGGGGATTGCATGGGTAGAAAAATATAATAAGGGTCTTGTACTAATAACAATGAGGGGTTACAGTAGTAGTATCGGCACCTAACATGCTCCTATCCTTCAAAAAGTGTTGTCCTCAACGCCTGAGGAGTTCTTGATGTTTCTGTATAAAATTCTTGTCCTCCTATGTGGAATCTTCAGCGAGTAAGTTCTTCCACTTGATGAGATACTCTCAAATTTAACGATTTCGTAGTTGTTGGGTTCTTGTTTCTGTGATTGCTCCAGGTTCCAATATGATATTTCCTTCCTCGTCAAGTTTTGGCAATATTGTTTGAACTGGGATATTCTGTAACTTTTGAATGAGTGGCAACACTTCTTCATCCTTCTTCCATTCATCCCTTGCTTCATTTATCCAATGTGGTTGGATATAGAAATAACACAAAACAATGCTTCCACATCCTCATCCCGTCTTGAGAGTGCATCTGCAACAACATTTGGCCTTTCGTTTTCGTAGATGATTTCAAAATCATAACCGAACATATATGTGACCCATTTTTTATTTTCTTCTAAAGATAGCCTTTGCTCTAAAATGTATTTCAGACTATCATGATCCATTTTTTATAAGAAGAGCTTCGACGTAAATCACATAGGACAGATCTTTGTCGACGCGTTTCGAACCAACTAGTGTGGTTCATCATCAGGACGAGTTGAAGACACAAATCTGGCTTAGCATATTAAATAGACTGAGCAGAGACTCTAACGGCTACCCAACACTAATGGCTACCTAACAGCTAATTTAGACTTCAAGGTCCAGGTCAAGACTAAATTAATAAATGTAACATATTTTTTTTTTTTTTTTATTTCTATAATTATTTTTATTTTATAGTACTAGGATTTAATAATATATAATCCTATCTATATAAAAAGTAAAGATAGGTGAAATAGCATCATAAATATATTAATTGTAAAGGTTATCGAATTACTTAATAGTCTACTTTTATGGTCAAGATTAATAATAATATTATAAAGAAATCAATCAATATAAGGTAAGCGAAGAGCTGCAAATTATTCATTTATTAATTTATTTACTAAAATATACTTAAGTTTTTTACGGTACACGAAGTGAATTACTAACCCTTCAGGTAAAGTTAATTTGTTTATGATTTTCTCATTATAAAATTGCTTAATATGTTAATTAATAGTACTATTGTGAATGTTGGGAAAATCTCAAATCTAATAATAATAATATTAT